>JAOUZG010025211.1:118589-153982 GCA_026289955.1 Argiope argentata | reverse complement strand
ATATAATCTTTCAGTTTTTAAATTTGTAGGAAAAGCTCAGAAAAGAAATAATAATAATAATAATAATTGAAATTATTGCATTTTATTAGATCGAAGAAAGTAATATTTAAGACAAAAATGAATAAAGACTATTTTAGTAGCAGAGAAAAAAAGTTTTTCTTCAAATCCTGTCCTTATTTCAGTCTCCTATCCATCTCACTGCTCTTGGACATTTAAGATACATAAAAAAAGGTTCACTTAAATGATAAGATCTAATGGAATAGCATTTATTTAACTCTCGGTAAAAGCTATAACCTTTCTAAGGGTAAAAATAGGTATTAAGAAGGCAAAGTTCAAATGCTTCTTTATGTGCCAACCCAGGCAGCAACAATTGTTGGCGACACATTGGCCAACGATCGCATCCATTGGCTACAGCTCGCGAATATTTCGCCGACGTTGGCGTTGCATTGGCGCGATATCGTATTCCGACCAGATATTTTGCGAACCTCGCATTTACGTTGGCGCGAGCTCGTACGCCGACTTAGTGAAAATGGTCGTTCCAATGTAATCGCCCCCTACTCGCGCCGATATCAGGATTCGGCGATTTCCCCAGACGACATTTAGTGAATATATTTAAGGAATTTCCCATGATTCACCTGGTGTTTGCTGTGTTTTGGAATTCAACCAACAACGCGTGCTATCATTTCAAGAAACTTGGTAAGTGTAAATATATTTATTACTGCATATTTTTTAAATAGTATAATGTTTATTCTAAATATTTAATAAAAAGGATTTTTTTTTTGTTAAGGTTGTTCGAACTCATTGATTAACTGATACAGAGAGTTGCAAGTAGTATTATAAGAGTTAGGTGAAAACGAACATTAGGCCTAATAAATATTTGAGCTAACGATCCATTGTTAATCATTCTATTTCATTTAAGAGCTAAAACTTTGTTAATTTAGCTATCGTCATTTCTTTTCTTGCGTGTATTTTTTTCAAGTGATTCTATTTTTTGTTAGATTTTTATTTTGGGTGTTCTTAAATTATTGCAGTTTTTTTTCTCTCTTCTTTTACAATTTCGTTCAGTTAATATTTTCAAATGAAAGCGATTTTTTTAATGTATTAAATAACGTTGTTATGTTTTGGTATGGCAGTAAATTTGTGTAATTATTTTTTTATTTTAACTTGAGACTAAAAAAACCTTAGCTCAGTAGGTGATAACGCTCCAAAGCTAGCAGCTCCCGTTTTCTCAAATGTGGCATCCCGTTTAGCATTCGAAAGAGGAGTCCGAAAGATTACACAAGCTCTTGGCTGGCGACTTTTGGGAAAAGTGTGCCAAGTAGGCGGTTAAACTACGATCGTATTGTAAGGTTAGGAAAGAAATCTTTAAAACTGGGAATTGAGTAGGCATTTTTGAATGCTCTAAAATAAATAGTTTTTAATTATGTCATATTTCGCAAAATAATAACATAAATTTTACTCCCATTAGTTTGAGTTTTTTTTTGTTGTTGTTATTGTAAACACTATTAAAAGTGTGTCTACACAAATCATTATCCCAGCAAAGCTATTATCATGCCTATGAAGTCCTGTAAAACTTTTGCAAGTTAATTACACATCTTCATTTATCAACAAATATTTGTTGTACTTTTAAAATATGTGAAAGCTCAATCATTATTCTAATTAACAAATGTGTTTTGTAGGTTCATCAGACCTGGTCATAAAGGAGAGTTAAACTGAAGAAAAGCATATACATAATATTTTATCTGCATTGATGAAAAATTATGAAACTTGCCATTTCACAGAATGACTGAACATAGAATATAATGCCTAAAACTGGCTGGCAATGTATGAAAATTCATACATTGCCATCTATACAAATATGCATTCATACATATTTCATAGAATTTCTAAAAATGACAAAATATGAAATATATCTCCTATTCAATGAATGGAAATTGTGGGCACTTTTTGTTTCAAAACTGAAAATGCAATTGGAGGTAAAATAAATTCTATAATCAATCAGAAAATAGGAGCAACAACAAAATTTATCCTTGTTTCTTTGAAAGCTACTGTGAGAGATTCTATTCCTGAAGTCGACAAGAGGCAAAATTATTTGTACAATATATTGATAATTATAATGTGTGAGCTGGAGTATGGTTTCTACTGAATGCAACTGCAGAGGGAAATTTGAAACAATTCTATGTAAGATTTCAATTCAATTTATGCCTTAAGAACTTGCTTAGAATTGAAAATATTCCTGACCATGATATTCCTGTCGAGTCAGTTCCATTTTGTCAGCCCAGTGGAAGCAGCCAAGGAGTTTTCAAACTTATGTGTTAAATAAAAGACCAAAATATGATATGCCTTTGCATGAAAGATATAATGAAATGCATTTTCAAATGTTATCCAAGCCTACTACATTACAACAAGTAGGTTAATTTCAATTTCAATTTCAATTTTTTTATTAGAAAGCTTTTTTTTAATAAGAAAAGAATCCATTTTATTTTACACAACTTTCTTTTTTCTTTATATATATTGAATAAATTTTATAATAGCAGCCTCTTTTTTTCAGAATAATAACTCAAGTTATGTTAATTATATTTAATTGAATTAATTTTTCTTTTTATTTAAATTCTATGTTTTTGCATACAATTTTAAATGTTCAAATGAAAGAAGTTTTAAAAAGTATTAAATAACATTCTTATATTTTGGTATTACAATAATATTTGTATAATTATTTTTATTTTGACATGAGGTCAAAAAGGCTTAGCAAAATATATTTAAATATATTTACTGTAAACTTCAAAACAGAAATTTCTTTAAAACTTGAGATAATGCAGGCATTTTTTAATACTTTTATATGAATAGTTTCTAATTATTTCATAAAATAGTCACAAATTTTACTCCCATTAGTTTCAAATATTTTTATTTTTCTCTCTTATCCTAAACATTATCATGTTTATGAAGTTCTATAAGACTTTTACTTGTTAAATACTTTTCTCCGGTTATCAAATATTTTATATGTACTTTTTTCAATAAAAGAGAAAACTCAATAATTATTATAATTATTTTCTAGGCTCGTGAAAGGTGACCAAAAAGGAAAAGTGAATCTAAAAGGTTTCTTATATATAGCAGATGATTCAGTTATACATATATATAATATTTACATAAATTGTGTGGTATTTATGTAAATTTGTGGAAATTTCAAATGTTTCAAGTATTATAAATATTTTTTAAATTAAATAAATTTTGTTTATAAATGATGAGAAAATATTATTTATTCATAATAGTCATCGAGTCAGTTTCAGGATGCTGCTTGGGTGTACAAGTTCATTACTGAAACTTCAGCCTAAAATTTGAAGTTACTATATCATTTTACTTTGTATTTGTGAAATTTTATTTAATAAAGGTCTTTTTAAATAAATTGTTTTTTTTCCTTTCTCCAAAAAATAATTATATATATTTTTAAACATTTTTCATAAGTTATTTTGTATAATTGAAAGTGTTTGTTTGGAATTAGGCATTTATTTAGAATTTTCGTAAAATGTTAGAGTTAATCATAGACCAAATTTGGTTCTTGTGCTACAAAACCAAGTTTAAACTTATAATAAATAAATATTACAAATTTCAAATAATTTTTTTATTTGTAAAATGTTGTCTATTAGACACTAGCTAACTAACATTTATAATGAAGTATTAAGTTTCTTCAACATGAAGAATGTAAGTTAATAGTAAACATAAGGAATTTCATGCAAATAAAATGAAGAAACATTAAATAGGAATTGCATAATTTAGTATTTTAAACAATTTTTAACCACTGCATTAGAAAAAATAGGGAAATGTTCAAATTATGTTTAAATAAAAATTTGTGCTTTATTCATTATTTTTTGGTAATTGTCTTGTAGAATGTTATTTATTACACAGTACCTAGAACTAGCATTTATAATGAGGTATAAAGTTTCTTCAACATAAAGTATGTAAGTTAATAGGAGTTTCATATAAATGAAAGAAGTGTTGCATTTTGTGTATGGAATTTTTGTATAATGTTCAGAATTTGTCATAGATCAAATTTGGTTCTTTCACCACAAAACCAAACCTTACTATACAGAGATCTAGAAAAGATATTTAAAGTAACTTGTTAAATTGTGCTTGTAAAAATATTGCCTATTGAAGAAACACATATTGGAATGCTATAATTTAGTGTTTTAAACAATTTTTAACAAATGCAGTAAAAAAAGGGGGGATGTTCAAAATATGTTAAAATAGGAATTTGTGTTTTATTCATTGCATTTTAGTAATTCTTTTTTTATTGCTAACATTAAACAATATAAAAGCTTGTAGCAAACTATAAGAATGTACATATAGTTCTATATATATTACATAGAACTATATAATATTTTTAATAAGGATTATATAGTCTTATATAGAAAATAGAATAATATAAGAATAATATGCTTTGAATTTTCATGAAATAACTTTTAAAATTTACAAATTGTATAGGCAATATTAAAAATGTAATAGTATGTATATATATATATAATTATACTAATTAATTATGCAATTGAAACTATGATTATGTTAGCAGTTTTTCCCATGCATTTAATAATGAAAATAAATAGGAAATATAAATGAAAGAAACTAACCTTATATAGAGATATAAGGTTATATTATTAGAAATAAGATGTGCAAGTGATCAAATTTAAAATTATTTCAGATAATTTTAACATTTATTTTCCTTAGAGCAGTAAAAAAAAATGTAATTTGAAAATTTATAGAGTAAGATTGTGATAAAACAATATGCTATAATAATAATTAAGAAAGTAATGAAACATAAATAATGAAACATATCATTCTATGAAAAGCAAGTGTTTTATGGAATTTTAAATTTATCAAAATAAATAGCAAACAAAAATATTCATAAGTAAAAAAGAAAAGTAAACTACTTAAAATAT
Organism: Argiope argentata; assembly: GCA_026289955.1. NCBI lineage: Eukaryota > Metazoa > Arthropoda > Arachnida > Araneae > Araneidae > Argiope > Argiope argentata. Next base: position 149,051 of record JAOUZG010025211.1, on the reverse strand, counting down.
TTCTTATTTTCATTCGTTTGAAAAAAATTTTAAAGTACAATAATTTTAACTATTATGACACTAAATTATAGGGTTTAAGAAAACCAAATAACCAATAAACTAATATTTCAATTTGATGCAGCAATTGTTCAGTAATAAATCGCCCAATGATTGATATTTGACCTCCCATTGCTAAAAAGCATTGGGTCGTCCATTGCTAAAATATACATTGGATAATGGTTGGCATTGGGTCGTCCATTGCTAAAATACATTGGGAAATGATTGGCATTGGGTCGTCCATATCTAAAATATACATTGGGAAATGGTTGGTAACATATCGCTCATTGCTAAAATACATTGGGAAATGGTTGGCATTGGGTCGCCCATTGATAAAACATATCGGGAAATGATTGGAATGACGTCGGCCATGAGAAAACACGTCGGGAAACGATCGGAAATTTCATCGAAAAGAAGTCGGCGCGATCATCGCCCGGCGTTCCGCCGTGGGACAAGACCAATGTTGGCGCGACATCGGCTTCCGATCTCGGCCCGACGTCGCGCGTTCTGCGTTGCGATGTGTGGCCAATGGTTGGCCGATGATCTTTTGCTGCTTGGGATGTGTCAAGCTACATTTTAGAACTATAAAAATTTCTCTCTCTGTGGTTAAAAACAAAACAATTCATAACTGTTGGCGTTCTGGCGCAGATGTAGCATGTTTTGATCTGAGTGTCCTGGGTTCGAGTCCTGATTAGACAATGGTTGTTCCTCTGTGTGCAATCTATGAGGCGTGTGCGCGCCCATGTAAAAAAGGGGCTGTGCAAGCGTGTGTGAGAGCTAAATTTCTTTATTTCTTTTACGCTATCTTACATTTTATTAATAAACTAGTTTCAGTTATAACCATAAGTTTGAGGATTAAGGAATGCTTATGCAATAATCACAAATAATACTGTTCTTAAAAATAACAAAATAAAATACCAGATGAAAAGATGTATATCCAATATTCACAATTCGGGATCTATAATAAAGCATATAAAAATTCCAAAATATTTTATATCGTGAACATACAATTAACTAAATATCTAATCATTAAAACACTTTAGTATAGATTGATAAAGAATGATAAGAAATGATGAAAATACGATAATTGTTACAAACTAAGATAATTATTTGAAATGAGCTTACTATACAATAGCTATTAATTTCTTAAAGGATTAAGAATAATAAGAAATAATAATGAGAAAGATTAAAAATAATAACTATTATTCAAAATTCAATTAGCATAAAAATGCTTCATTAAATCAGCTGAGGTGGTGGTAGAGTTCGGACCCTCGTGTTGACCATCTTTTTTCACTTCATACCTATCTTTAGTCACAAGGACCTAAGGACTTCTGTCTTAGTTTTAGTCCAGTTCCAAATTGAGTTCTTTGGATTGCTACTAAATAGCTTTCTTTGTATGTTGAACCTCTCTTTCTTCTTTTGTTGTAAGTCTTTCGATTCTCAGATTGTATGGATTCGATGTCCTTTTTGACACCTTTCCTTAGAAATTCACACTGTTCTTGTAATTCTACTGTCATTTCTTCTAGCAGTAGGTCTTTGATTAGGCTATCTTACTTGTTCCACATTTTGGTTCCTAATAAAAGTTCGAATTTTGTTCATTTAGTGCTTTGACATATAGTGCTGTTCAATATTCTTTGTAATCTGTTCTTAATTTTTTTAATTTTTTAAAGTTATTAATTATTCTTAAATTTCTCCAGAGATGTTTGTACTGAAATAAAATAAAATAAAGTGGCTGCGAAAAATGGAAGACATTTTAGATTTATATTTAAGCATTTCTGAATGATCATTCATATGCTACTAAAAATTCTTGTCGTTAATAATGAATTTTGATCACTTAGAGAGGAAGTTTTATTTGTTTAAAGTTTTTTTAATAACTACTTTTCGACGGAATATTATCGCAAGGATACCTTATGTATCGATTTCTAAGTAAACCACATCTAATATTATTTTGGTTAAATTAATCTTAAATCTGATGATTACCAATGCATTAGTGAATTTTTCTGCAGAAAAATAATTTTTCGATCTAAATCATTTATTGATTGTCTACAAAACTGAGCCCGATTTTCAAAAATACTATACTGCTATGAGTAATTGAAATTCTCAGAAAAAAACACTACATATGTAAGAACCGACAGTAGAACAGGGAAATGTTAATAGCAGTTTTGATTAAAATCCATCCGAAATATGTTAGGAATAAAAATTATATTCGGTTTTTATTAGCTTAATATCTTAATATTAAATCAATTAAATCTACAAAATAGTAGACAATCCTCTGCTATTTTATTTACATTTCATTTACAAAAGAGCAAAGAATTGTTATCTGCATTTTGCAGAAAGCAATAAAAATATTTATTTAAAAATAATTATTATATTTGTTCTTGATACATAAATCGTTACATTTTATCAAAATAAAATGAATCATTGTGAGTAACATAATAAAATTCACGAAAATGCGTTCAAGATTTGTAGGAACTAAATTCACAGCTTCAGTAAGGTTCGAGAAATGTATTTAATTACAAATATGATTGAAAAATTAACATCAATTTGTTTGATGTGTTAATATACTGAAGATATCATATTCCAATTCATTTAATATCATAAGATTTAATTCAGTACGTTCTCCAATAAAATTAGTAAACTAATGTTTCAGAATATAAAATAATATGAAACTCCGATAAAAAAAACTATTTCTAAGGGGGGGGGGGGGTCAGACGCAGTAAAATCGCAAAAAAACAACCTGGTTAAAACGGAGAGAACAGATGACCAATTACCATTAAGAGTGGTCGAAATCGAAGAGCGAACGCCTTTAAAAGAAGGGGAAAGCATCTTCAATCTTTCCTCACCGAATGCCTGCATTCAGAGTAATTTTTCCGAGTTTGAGCTCTCGCAGCGGAAAGGTTAAATAGCGTGCCTCCAAACAAACGCAGAGAACGCGTGTGGAACCAGTGTGGAAATTTCTCCAACATTGTCTATGAGCAAATCTTTGTTTCTAAGCTTCTACTACTCATTTTGGAGTGTAGTAAAAACATTTTTTAAACCTCGTTATGTTGAGAACACATCTACAATGCCGAATTAGTCAAATATGGTGAATTGGTGTTGAAAACCCCCTTAGAGTAGTCATTTTTTGCAAGCCCGCGATTCCATTACAAATAATTTTATACAATTAAACTATTTACATCTTATTTACACAAAGTTCACAACAATATCCTTATCAAACGAATGTGAAAACAAAACTTTTTGTTGAATTAATCAAACTGAAAGCTAGCAACTAGATATTTGTCTTGAAATTTTGTATACTTCAAGACAAATACTTTCAACAATTAAATTAAAGAATCCTAAAATCCATTTAAGAAAATTAAAAAAATGATTTCAACTAACCTTCAGAAAAGGTAAATAAAAAAATAAGCATTATTTTTGCCTTATTTCTAAAATTTACTCTTAAAAACACAATATAAAAAAGAGTATGCAATAAATTATACTTTTTTATTTGCATTTTGGCGACATGAAATAGTATTTAGAAAATTGCTTTCCATATTTATGCAAAAATTATTTTAATAATCGATACCACTTTAAATAGAAAGAATGTATGGATTTATATTTCTTTTCCGGTGAATCTTAATAAAAATGGCTTAGAGCGATCGTTTAAAACGGGAGTTTCCTTAGAGACTCCTGTACTTTACGTTAAATGAAGTTTTTTTGAGATGTATCTGTGTTGACATAGTGTCGTTCTGGTTTATCCGCTGTCAAAGTATAATGGATTGATTATTTGCTTCTTTTTTCGGTTCAATTATTAGAACTAAATTTATCATAATTTTCAAAAAAGAACTAAGTCTTTGAAATTAGTAAAATTAATGTACAGTTCCAGTTTCTCGGAACTTATCTAAAAATAATCTTTTCATATTCAACCGTTGAATCATTCTCCATCTAGTTACCACTTTCAATAGCGATAAATACCATAATTTACATTTCTCAGGAAATGTCAACAATTTCTCTTCCAGAATAGCCGATACATGATTTTTGTGTGTATTGCTCTAACTGAAAGTTTTGACTGAATATCAATATCATATTCGGCAGTGACAAAGCTGTCCAATAAAGGTCTAAAAATGATGCAAAATTAAATCTGATTTTCATTCCCAAGTCTGTCACAGTAAAATAATAATTTTTTTGAATGAAGAATTATTGTATATGAGAAGCCATAATAATTTATTATAATCAGTAATATTGGCAAATCATCTGGTCTCCAAATGTGACTAATAAACATAAAAATAACGAAAAAATATTTCATTCAATTTTATGGAATAAACAAATATGTGAGTTATGATTAAAAATGTGGAATAAAAGAAAGAAACGGGATCTAACAATAAACATCAAAGTGACTTTAGATTTTTGAAAATATTTGTGATGGCATCTAGACATTTTCAAAGAATTTAATTATAGTTTCACAAATGTTTTTCTGAATCACAATTTTTAAAAACTTAATTCTAAGATTTTGAGCTATTTAAAATTTTTCTTTCAATGCTCTCAGGTGCATTCGGATAGCTTCTTGCAATTTTAATTCCAATTTCATTTTAAGACGAGGCAAAATTTATGGCGTGGAAATTTAAATTAACTTCATCTTTAAATCTGTTCAATAATAATGAAAAATACTTCATATAATACAATTTCACGATACTCTTTTGCATGTACATAAGTTATATTTTCATGGATTTTTTAGCATTTATGTATTAGACCGTCGATCTTTAAAGCCAAATGTCAACGAATTGCCAATAGGTTGCTAAACCGCCATTATTTTAAAAATTGTTCAAACCTTAACTGTAAATTGTGTTTTGTCTGTCCATTTTGATGGATTAGTTGGAGTCGACGGCCTAATACGTAAGTAACGAGGTTTTTTTAATTATTTTTATTTACCTCTTCACGGAAAGTGTTGCTTAGTTAAATACTAATTAAATTAATTTAAGAAAGAAAAATTTGTAAATTAGAATGTTAACAAAATTAATAAGACTGCCTAAAATTTTAGGATTTAGATTTTATTATTATATGATGATTAGTATCCTATAATCAATGTTCCAAATATTTGCACAATAAATTTTCCTTATTTTGAAATAAATAAGAAGCACAAAGATGAAATATGAATAATTCTAAATTAGACTTTTGCTGAAAGAAAACTTTATAAAAAATCTTTTACAATTTTGACTTTGCTACTTCATAATCATAGTTTATTTTTTATTTTCTGCTCTCAAAATTGGAAAGTGTCTGATCGCTTAGTGAATTTAAACTTTGTAGCACTCTTCAAGTGAAAGTTATTATTATTTCAGCATTACTACATGTTATGCTCTAAAATTTATCAACATTCAAGAACTATATCAAAAAACGAAAACTCTATTTTAAATTATACTTGCATCGTAGAAGAAGTGCAAGCGACGAGATATATCGTTTGCAAACAAAACTTCAAATTTAATGGTAGCATTTCGACGTTATTCAGAAACACAACGATTTAAAAATAGATTTTTAAAAAAATTACAAAATGTATGTGCTTTCGAGTTTCGTTAAAGGCAGGAAAGACTAAAACAAATTAACTTCACCATTTTTTAAAGAATATTTTTTTCTTACTTGCTTTTATATTCATATATGAAAGATATTTATTTTGGATTAGAGAAAAATAATTCATCATTCACCAAGTGAAAAGTTCAATGGAAATAATTATGCATCATGCAATGATCAAGCGTTTTAAAGGAGAATACAATGGTCTATAACTAAAAGTATAAAGAAATCTATAATGATAAGAAATTACAGAATAGCATGGCTAAACTCAAAGTTTTATTTGGTAATAAAGAAAATTAATTACATTTGTTAATTTTAAACTATTTGTTAGTCCTTAATAATGAATCTTATTCATGATTATGAAACCGCATTCCCGATAAACAAATACGTATTAAAATGCAGAAAGTTAAGTAAAACAATAAAAAAATCTTCAAAAAACGAAATAAACAACGGGACTTCCGCCATTTGTTTAAAACATGAAAATGAATTATAAATCTTTCTTTTTGATTTAATTTCAAAATTTCTTCGTCGTAAGGAAATTTTTAAAAAGAATGTACATCGATATCCCAGTATAGGAAATAATCTCGGCATAATGTCGTTGTTTACTCGAATTGATGTAGGCATGAAATGCCTATTCGGAAATTGTTTTCACATTTTTATTATCGAATAGCTACCACTTTAATCAGCAAAAAGATATCCATTTATATTCCTTTAGAAATGAAAGCAAGTAACCCGGTGAATGTAAATATTTTTAAAATAACACTGAAGGAAATTCTCATTCTTTTTTACCGAACGGGAGTTTTGTAAGAAACTCCTGTTATTTTCAAGAAAAAAAAAGATTTTTATATATTTTTACTTTTGAAGTTAGCTCATATTCTGTGATTATTTCTCTGCCGTTCATTTTAAATATTTTTCAGCAGAACTATGCAGATCATATGTCAAATGCATTTGTGGAAAATGCTTTCAAATTCAAAACGGTGTTTTCTGTACAAGGGGAAGTAAGTTGACTTTGTTAAATTTATTCAGACAAGTTTCCAACTCTTCTAGCCGTGAAATAAAGACACAAAAGAAAGTTACTGAAAATAAAGTAAATGTGATCGAACAAAATATAATAAAAATTCCCCCCTTCCCCTCAGAGTTTTTCAGATTTCCATAAATTTAAGATGATCACTTTAAATTTCTTCTCTTTGATTTTCAAATCACATCCACGTAATCACGGACAAATATTATGATAAAACAACATAATACAAGTTTGAAAAGGAGAGCAAACCCTTTTTAATTTCATGTAAAATACAAAATACTTGTGAGAAATATATCTGCATATCTTATTGACAGCATCAAAGTTTTTTTTCCAGATCTTATCCAGGTTGTATACTACATAGTTTGGTTTTTTTTGCTCGCTCTTATTTATATTTTGAAAAAATGTACACCAATTTTTATATCTTTATTTTTTTAAATTTGGTCTTCTTATTTTTGATTGTTAGTTGGACAGGACTCTGCTTCAATAAATTATACTCATGGATTCGTTTATTTTTGGTTTGTACGAGACATCGTAATGATTTTATAAGACTTTTTAATCTTCTTATCAATCATCCTGTATATTACATCCTGCTTAATATATCTAAGTTAATCTGTTTTTCCCATCCCCGTGACCAGCAGAGATAGATCAGGTCCATGAGCTCATTCAACCTGAGAAAGTCCAATACCAAAAGGAAATCATGAACCAGGTCATGCTTAGTAAGTTCTAGACATCACTGAAGAAATCAAATAAAATCACAGAAAAAAATTAACTAAAATTATAGCTTGAACGTTCAGTTCAAAAGAGGAAAATTTCTAATTTTAGTTCAAATTGAAAAAATCAATTTTTGAATGAAGGAAAATGCAAATTTTGTTCCTTAAAATGTAATTTTTTAAATTGAATGTACAACAAGAAATCGTTGCTTATTCGAATTCCTGTAGGCACGAAATGCTATATCGAAAAATGTTTTTTTTTAATTTTATGCAATGAATAGTTACCAATTTAATTGGCAAAAATGCACCGATTTATATTTGATTAGAAATGAAACCCTACTAGCAAGGTTGAGGATTATAAATTAAACTTAACCAACAAATGTGGAAACGGGGTTCCAATAGAAACTGCTGTGGTTTTTGAGAACAAAATGTTATGATTTTATTATTATCTGTTTTGTTGTAATTTCTGCCTCTGTATTTATTGCTGTGCTATGTATTTATAGCATATGTTAGATTTCTATTTAAGTCATATATTAAAATCATTTGTGTAGAAGCTTTCGAATTCAAAACGGCCTTTTCTGTATAAGGGGAAGTCAATTGACTCTGCTGAATTACTTCCGTCCCGGTGAATACCAATCACAAGATTATGCGATAATAGGCCAGTTGGAGTATCATTGGATTTTATAGGCCGTTTACTAAAACAGTTTCTGGAGGGTTTAATTAGTACTATTGCAAAAAGTTTACTTTCTATGTTCATTTCGTTCAAGACTATGATTTTATTCTAAAATTTAATTTTTTAAGGGACTCTTGCATATTATTCACACTAAGTGATTTTGTAGATTGTATTGAAACTTTCTAAAGCCTTTATATCTTTGAAACGACAATATAAAAACAATTAAAAAATTAATTTGATCGGACAAAATGTGTCATCAGATTCCCCACCTTAACCAAAACCATGAAATTAATGAGTTTAATTGCAGGATTGTAAAATTAGTTTTTTTTTTCTTGCCAGATTTCCTTGTAAACTGTAGTGGGTGTGTACTATTTCCAATCATCAAATACACCGCTCTACAAAAATAATTTATTTAAAACAGACTTTACTTTTAGTTTAAAACGAACGGGACGGAACAGGAACACGAAAAAACAACGATATCCGGAACCAAAACTACTGCACGCGCTTCTTGTTAGAACAGAACAGAACTTGTTAGTTCACTCCACTTCAATCCGACGGTGTTGGCGTTGATCGCAGCGCCACAGGGCTCCCCCAAGCAGTCTGGAAGACGACCAAATGGCAAAGGTAACTCTACGCAGCTGGATCTGCGCCATCTGAAAGGCAGGCTTGAGTCGGTCGATGCTAATTGTCTGCTGACGAGAACCGACTTGAATGGTGAAAGAGACTTAGTAATGATATCCTGTCGAAGAGAAACATGGGAACAGTTATCTAGTTATTTATGCACAAAAACTTTACGCTTGCCATATTGCGACATAGGAACTGTTGCCATGTTGCGACATAGTCGCAAAGACGACATCCGTCTCTTCAAAGATGCAAGGAAATCAGTATCCGATAATATTTTATCAGCATTGAAAAAATTCTCCAGGCAGAGTAATGGAAGATCCATACTCCATTTCTTCGATGGAATAATTTAGAGGTTCTTTAACAGATGCTCGAACCACTAATAGGATAGAAGGCAAGACCAAAGTCCAACTTTCTGTCGCATGAGCCCCAAAAGCGGACTTTCATTGTCGGTGAAGTCTCTCAACTGTAGTGTTAGCCTGTGGATGGTACGGGGTTGTGTGAGTCACTTTAACGCCAAGCAGCGGAGCTAACTCACAAAATAGTCTGCTTTCAAATTGTTTACGTTGATCTGTAGTAAGCCTCTCGGAAACCCCAAAACGAGCTATCAAGTTAGCATAAAATTCAAATGCAACTGTCTCGGCTTTAATATCCTTCAGAGGAATAGACTCAGGCCAACGTGAAAACCTGTCCACACACGTAAGAGCATAAACATAATCTCTAGAGGATGGAAGTGGTCCCACAAGATCAATATGCACATGATTGAATCGTTGACGTGGAATAGGATATTTTCCAAGAGGAATCAACGTATGGCGATGAACCTTACTTCGTTGACAAGGGATACAACAACGAGTCCATTCAGAAACTTCTTTTCGGTAGCCAGGCCAAAGGAAACGTTGTTCGACTAAAGTTACTGTAGCCTTTACTTCCGGGGGGGATAAATTGTGGAGAGTCTCAAAAACTTGTCTCCGGAACTGCTTGGGTACACAAAGACGGCCTCTTCCAGTTGCAACATCACAATGAAGTTCAGTGTCCGCACCTGGAACTCTAACTATCTGAAATTCCAAAGAATTAGTACGTGCTCTCAACAGTTTCAAATCGTCACCTAACAATTGAGCCTCCGCAAACTTTTTATAATCAATCGGCGAACTTTTTATAATCTCTGAAATGCGAGACAAGCTATCGGCTACGACATTAAGTGAACCCGAAATGTGCCGTATATCTGTCTGAAATTGACCAATCCAGTCAAGATGCCGAATTTAACGTGGCGAACATTTTTCATGTTTTTGAGTGAAGGTGTATATTAAAGGTCTGTGATCTGTATAGATTGTAAAATTACGACCTTCTAACATGTAAGAAAAATGGCGAACTGAAGTGTAAACTGACAACAATTCCCGATCATACACGCTATATCGCTGTTCAGCCGGAGTAAGTTTGCGTGAAAAAATGCGAGAGGTTTCCATTCTCCATTTTCCTCCTGGCTTAGAACAGATCCTATAGCATGGTCAGAAGCGTCACACGTCAGAGATAACCGTGCATCTGGCGACGGATAAACAAGAAGAGTTGACATTGTAAGACTTTGTTTACAACGTTCAAAAGCAAGTTTAGCTTCCTCTGTCCAATGTATAAGACGCGAATCATTCTTCTTAGCACCTTTTAAGTAATCGGACAACAGAGACTGATCTTGTGCCGCATTCTTTAGAAATCTATGATAAAAATTTAAGAGGGTTAAAAAACGACGCAACTCTTTAATTGTTTTTGGAAGTTGATATTCATTAATAATTTTAACTCTATCAGGTAAGGGTTGAATTCCTTTTTCGGAGATTAAGTATCTAAGAAATTTAACAAATGGTTGGCCAAATATATAAGAATGTAATATTTAATGAAACTGGAACTTTCAGTTCAAAACAATTTATCAAGAAAAGATGTTAAACTTTCAAATTAAGTTTATATACATTTTAATTGGTAATGCTCTTAAAATATAATTTTCAAAAAAACTATGTTTTGGAAAATTATAAATGTAATGTACAGTTCTAGATTTCCAAAACTAACCACAAAAAATTCTTTTCATATTTAGTTGCTAAATCATTTACCATCTAGGTAACACGTTCAATAGCGATATATATATATCATAATTTATAATTCTCAACAAATGTCAAAACTTCTTTTCCAGAAAAGCTGATACTTAATGTTTGCGTGTATTGCACTAAACAAAAGTTTTAAATGAAGATCAATATCATATTCGGAAGTGACAAAGCTGCCCGAGTTCTAAAAATGATTGCAACTAATATCTGATTTTGATTCCCGAGTCTTGTCTCAATACGAGGCTTAAAAAATAATTATTTTGAATAATACATTTTGTATGACAGAAGCATTCGTAATCTTTTTCAGAAATATCTTTCCAGTTTTAATCCTTCATTCTTTCCTCAATCTTTACAGCTTTCCTCTGCAAGAAGATGTCCATTAATAATTTTTCAGAAATCATCCGATTGCATGCTTAGCGAATACATCATTGCAATTGTCTTTTCTCATTCAATGAATGTTTTTCCCTTTTATAAACACCTAATGGATGACTAAAACAAACGGCTACGCAACAAGATGCAAGAATCCAACCTGAATGAGCCATTAGGTGCACGCTATTTTAAATATTTAATTGAAATATTTGTCAAATATTGGGCAGACATACCACCTGCTCCATAAAGAGAACATAAAATAAAGTAGAATGAATGTTTTCGTGTTTGCCAAAACCTGACAGTTTCATCCATTTTTAAAAACGAAATTTGAAAATTGTTATACAATATTTAAACGTTTTTACGACACTAAAAATGAAATTGCGAGTGAATAAAATGCCATATATCACAAATATGCGTTTGAAAAAATTATAATACGGGCAAATACTGTTTTAGATTTTTCTTCTGATTTTTGTTATTGTTTCTAATAGCACTTGTAACAGATATGCCCACAGAAAAAGTCAGTGATTTTAAGCAGAGTGTCTCCTGTATTATATTAGCGCCATCTTTGGACAAGAGTACGTCTTAAATACTTCCTCGATTTTTTTTTTGGAGGAAGGACTTCTATTATAAATTTCATTCACCCAGGCACAGATCATTATTTAGACCTGGATTAGAAAACAATCACCTGTGAACCAGTACTCCTAGTGGTATTACTCACGGCTTGATGAATTGTATGACCACAGCACATTTATACATGCGCAAGTCACCTCACGATACAAATTTATACATGCGAGTCTTCGGCCGGTGGGGATCCAAATCACAACCCAATCTTAGTTCCTTTATAATATTATTGAGCTCCTTTTAAAAGTCATGAGAGTGATTTTCGTCCACGATACGATGTCGTAGAGCTGTCAAGAAAACGCTTGGAGGAATATTTATTTCAAGATAGTTTATTCTCCTACTATTCCATTAGTGCATTAATATATATAGTTTAAAAAACAATACGAAAGTACTTAAAATATTTTGAAGTACTGTGCCCTTGAATACAGCGTCCCAAGTTGATAGAACAGCGTACATTAAATAAAATGACTACTTTGGAAAAAATGACGCTCTTGTACTCTTGGCCCCAGTTGGTGCTAGTTGAAAACTAGAGACTTTCCTTTCGCCTTAATACTCACTGATGTCTCGCCAACAACAACAGACGAAAAAGAAAGAAATCTCTTATTTGGGGAAAGAACAATTTTAACGAACATTCGGGCATACCTAATGTATACCGTTGTATAATAAGTTTTAAATTGGATCCATCAATATTAATATTATCTTTTCATTTTTAATCTTTAAAAATGTACGTAATACGAATATTTAAACAAATTCATATTGTTCAAGATAAATAAAGCCGAATATGATTTTTTTCCAATTTTAAAAGTCGAATCATGTTTTCTCTGCCACTCTCATTTACGAAAAAACAACAATTTATATTTCTTCAGGTTCTCTGTCTTCATCGTTGGATTAAACTGAGATTCGACAATACCAAACGGGGGTTTCAACAGAAACTCTTGTAATAATATTACTTAAAGGTTATAAATGCATTTGTAGTCACAATTTAATCTGCTGTTGGTTTTATTCCCACGTGACTTGCTTATAAAATTATGCATTTGATATCTTTTGAACGTTTGAGAATATGTATCCCCTTACTGAAATGTTAGAGCTCAGTGAAAGTATTATAAAACTAGGTCCTTTAGCATCAGATTTTGTCTTTAAATTACTAGCTTTTTGTCCAGTTCTTCAAACGGACTCGTTTTAACTTTAATTGAAGACGGAAAGAATCCTTTATTAATAGAAAAAATTAACAAACATTCGTCATACTTGTTATATGTCACAGTAAAAAATATTTTAAACTTAATGTATCAATATTTATATTATCTTTCAAATATTATTCATTTAGGCGATATAGGTCAATACATTTTGAAGTTTCTGTATTTTTTTTGTATATATCTACTTTTTATGCATGAGCTTCCTTTTGTAAATTTAATTATTGAATCCTTTTTTCGCAACTACTTTCAGATAAAAAAAAAGGCATCAGTTTTATTTCTTCAGGACGGAAGTGAACTATTTTACCCAGTAAGCAAAAATAAGATTTTATTTATAATTTTCCAAATTGGTGTTTTTGTTGCAGCTTTTATAATTAGATAAAACATCAGAAATGTATCCGGACCTTCTGTTATCACCATTGTGTTAGGTCGAAGCTTTCAGTTTCACTATTTTTATTCCGTAATCTTTTCTGAATTCGCAGAGAAAATTACGCATAAAAAATCCATGGAACGATCGCGAATATAAATACTATAACCTAAAACCAAGAAATGAAAGACTTTAATTACAGGATTAGAAAATTCGTTTTTCTAGAGTCAAATTTTCCTCATAAACTAATAGCCCTCTCTTAATTTATTTAATAAATACAACTTTGATTAGAAGAGGTTTCAATGTGTATATTCTGAGGCCATATTGTCAATATTCTGCTGCTTTAAAATTTCAACAGTTATTTTAATTCTACATGCAAGAAATAAATTTGAAACTAAACTGGAATTTTAAGTTCAAAAAAATATACCAAGAAGAGACTTTAAATCTTTTATTTATTTTCACATTGATTTTCAACTGTATTTCTCCTAAAATAGAATTTTCAAAAAATTGATTTTTGGAAAATATTAACCTCAATGTTCAGTTGTAGACATTTAAAACTAATTTGTAAATATTCTTTTCATATTCAATCGTTGAATCTTTCGCTATCTAGGTAACACTCTAAAGGATAATAAAAAATACAAGGAAATATAAATACAATGATTTACACTTCTCTGGAAATGCCAAATATTTCTTTTCTGGAATAGCTGATGTTATGATCTTTGTTTTGCACTAACGGAAAGTGTTAATTGAAGACCAATAACATATTCTGAAGGGACGAACTATCCGATAATAGGCCGAAAATGATCTGAAAATTATTTCAATTTGATTTCCATCCAGTCTTAATATGAAGGTTAAAGAATATAATTATTTTACGTAATAAATTATGTATAAGAGAAGCAATCGAAATGACTTAAAACTAATAATAACTTTAAACCATCTTATTCTCAAAGGTGACTAATAAACATGAAAGTTATTTGAAAAAAAATTTTGTTTTACTTTATTTGAAAAACAAAACATGTGATTTAGGAGTAAGATTATTGAATAAAAAAGAAAGATGCATGAAGACGATACAATAATCCTCAAAAGAGCTCTGGATTTCTTAAAATATTTGTGATAGCTTCCTGAAATTTTCAAATGATTCAATTCGATCATAGTTTCAGATATGATTTTATTAATCACACCTATCAGCTTTTAAGAGCTACAATTCAAAAAAACTAAAGTTCAATTTTAAATTGTGCTTGAACCGAAATAAATGAATGTGAGGTTTTCGATGCTATTCTCAGACATAGCATATTAAAAAGAGATTTAAAAAGTACTAAAGGATAAGCAAATATGTGCTTTCTAGTTTCGTTAAAGAGATGAAAGGTTAAAACAAATTTTTTCTGCATTCATTCATTATTTTTGTCTTAATTGCTGCCATATTCAAATACGAAATATATTAATTGATGGTTAGAGAAAAATAGTTGGCTACTGTATACAGGGAAGTTAATAGACTCTTTCAAATATATTCAAACAAGTTTTCAACTCTTCTAGCCGTGAAATAAAGGCACTAAAGAAAATTACTGAAAAGAGAGTAAATGTGGTGAGACAAGTTGTGATATAAGATTCGCTCCCTTCCAATGGTGCGTTTTTCAGATTTCCATAAATTTATCTCTTTTAATTTCTTCTCTCTGTTTCTCAAGTATCCCATCACTTCCACGTAATCACGAGCAAATATTAGGATAAATAATGCAAATTTCAAAGGATAACATAATACAAATTTGAAAATTATGTCAAACCATTTTTTATTTCATGTAAAATACAAAATACTTGAGGAAAATATATCTGCTTATCTTACTAACAACTTCAAAAAACTTTTCCCCAGATCTTTTCCAGGTGGTATACTTCATAGTTTGGTTTATTTATTTATTTTTCGGACGTTCTAATTTATATTACGAACAAATGTACATAATTTTTTTCATCTTTAAATTTATTTAAAATTTAAGCTTCTAATTTAAACGTTAGTTGGCCTCGATTCTGCTTCAATAAACTGAACATTAATAATTAATTCAATAATTGAATAATTAAATATAAGGAATACGCTTCTGTTTGGTTTGTACGAAACACTGTATCCAATTTATTAGAATTTTTAATCTCCTTATCGAACAATCTGTTTGTTATCTCCTGCTTATGTATTTTATTCTGTTTTTTGTTCTCATCATCGTGACCAGCAGAGATAGATGAGGTCCATGATCTCATTCAATCATCGAAAGTCCAGTACTCAAAGAAAATCTTAATCCAGATCATGTTAGCCCCAGGAAAGACTAAAGAAATCAAAAAAATACAAAAAAAATTAATTAAAAATAAGACTTGAATGTTCAGTTGAAAACAGGAAAATCTCTAAGTTCAGTTCAAACCGAAAACAAATCTTAATTTGTACGTGAATTTTAAAATTTCGTTCGTTGAAATGTAATTTTTTAAAGTGAATTACAGCAAGAAAGCGTTGCTTTTTCGAATTTATGTAGGCGTAAAATGTTAACTCGCTGCAATTTTTTTGAATTTTAATCATCGAATAGTTACCACTTTAATCAGTAAAAAGACAACGGTTTATATTGCTTTATGATTGACAGCCTCTTAACCCATTGAATGGTTAAAATTGGCTGCTTAATTTCAAACGGGAGTTTCATCAGAAGCTTCTGTTCTTTTCGAAAAGAAGGTGTTTTTATGATTGCTTGATTTGCTGTAATTTTATCTTTTGTGTTTAGTTCTCTGAAATGTATTTTAGCAATTATTAGTTTTACTATTCATTCAAATTTTTTTTGTGTAAAAGAATTCGAATTCAAAACGGCCTTTTCTGTGTACGGGGAAATTAATATAATCTTCTGAATTACCTCCGTTCCGTTGAATATCAATCGCAAGATATGCGATAATATCCCAGCCGGATATTCATTGGAGATTTCAAACTTTTCATAAAAACAGTGTTTGGAGTGTTTAAGTAGTACTTTTGCAACAAGTTTGCTTCCTATGTTCAATTTCTTCATTATTTTGATTTTATTTTAAAATTTACTTTTCTAAAGGGAATCTTGCATAATATCCACACTAAATGTATTAATTGATCGGTACTGTCCTTTACTTCAAAGTGTTAATTGCTATATACCAGAAAGCAAAACGATTTGTTAGATTGTATCCAGACTTTCTAGAGCCTATATATCTTTGAAACAAGACGATATAAAAACAATTAAACAATAATTTGATCGAACAAAATGTTTCATGAGTTTCCCAACCTCAGTGCGTTTTCCGGATTTTTTTAAAATTATTATTTTTTGCTTATTTTGTCTATCTTTGAAATTTCGCCACACCTAAATTTTATTCGAAAGGACTGTTTGAAATAATGCTCTGCGAACATATTTTAAATATATTAACGAATAGTTTCACGACAAGTTCTATATACAAGTGGCAATATTACCAATAAATTCAGGAATTTAAAAATTTGAAGTCAGTTAGAAAGCATGATGCATGATAAATGATACACATATCTTACACCCTGCAATAGGAAAAAAAATTCTAAAATAAACCATTGCATTTAGAACGCATCTATTTTAAAAATACCAACTCATTCAAATCGCCATTAATAAGAGGATTTTAGAACAATTTTATTCCGAATGTAATGTAATTAATTAATGTAACAAGGATAGAACCTGTCATGTCTTTGCATTAATTTCCAAGAAGAGTTTCCGTCATTAGATGAAATTTAAAAAGTATTCAAATTTACAGAAAAAATTAATTAAAAATGAGAATTGTGACCTTTTTTTCTATTATGTTTTTAACTAAATACACTACCTGTGATTACCAAACACACGGTAGGAGATAATATGCTAAGCGGGAGTTTCATTAGAGGTTTTTGTTATTTATATTTTTTGTATATTTTATATAGAATATTCCCACTAAATGTGATGACCATTTGACTGCTTTATTTTGTATTCATAACGGCCTTTCCTGTTTACGTGACAGTTCAATAATTCAGTTTAATTCATTGTGCCATTTTAAATAGGCGATCGAATATTTTTTTTCATTTTCTGTGTTTCCTTTTATGCACAAGAATAATTAAAATAACAGATAGAATAAAATTCGTCGGATAGAATGTGTCGTCAGCCGACACCATGAATTTCAAATTTTTTTAAATTTAAATTTCGTTTTTGTGCCTTTCCCCTGTTTGTAAAATTTCGATCCACCTTAAATTTACTAGAGAAAAGTGAAAGATAAAACAGGAAAACATTTCACAATGCTAAAACTAATAGTTTTTAAATTCACTGAAAGATTGAAATTCTTCTTCTTAATATTTCCTAAAATCTTAGAAATAAGGCTAATAATTTTCCAAAGGTAATTATTTCAAGTGGGAATCTTATTCGGTACTCTTTTTTAAAAAAAAACTGTATGAAAAAGTGACCATTGTGTGATCTTCTGTTTTGCTGCTGCCACGTCCTCCGTGATTAGTCATCTTGTATGCACTTTAAACAGATTTAAAATCTTTTTATCAAATCATGCAAAGTATGATTTGTAATCTGCACACGCATTTAAATTCAAAAGGACCTTAACTATATAGGGGAGAGACTGTATTAAATTTATTGGGACATGTTGTAGCTTTTCAAGCTGAGAAATAAAGACTCCACAGAAAACCAATGAACAGAATATAGATGATTGGAAAAAATGGGTTACTCAATTCCACTCCTACCGTTCCGTTCTTCATTTTTAAAAAATATGTTCATGTTCTTCTTTTATATCCTTAGTTGCAAAGTAATCCTAACCGCTGATTAACTCACGAAAATCTTATGACCAAACCAGAGAATACACATTTCAAAGTTTCGTCGAATTATTTTTGAGTTCATGGATTACTCAAAATTCTTCTCGTAAGTATAACTGATAATCTTATAGATAACACAAGAAAAGCTTTTATAGAGCTTTTATTAAGGTATGCTGCATATTTTTCTATATAGATTTATTTGGATGATCTTCAGTATTTTTTAGAACTTTTTTAGTTTACGCTTCTTATTTCAGTTTTTCCTTAGAGACTCCTTTTCTTTATGTTAAAGGAAATTTTTTTGAGATGTATCTGTGTTGACATAGAACCGTTCCGGTTTATCCGCTGTCAAAGTATAATAGATTAATTATTTGGTTCTTTTTTCGGTTCAATTATTGGTACTAAATTTATCATAATATTAAAAAAAACGAAGTATTTGAAAATAGTAACGTTAGTGTACAGTTCCAGTTTCTCAGAACTAATCTAAAAATAATCTTTTCATATTCAACCGTTGAATCATTCCCCATCTAAGAAACACTTACAATAGATATAAATACCATAATTTACATTTCTCAGGAAATGTCAACAATTCCTTTTCCAGAATAGCCGACACTTGATCATTGTGTGTATTGCTCTAACTGAAAGTTTCAACTGAAGATCTATAGCATATTCGGCAGTGACAAAGCTGTCCGATAAAGGTTTAAAAATGATGCAAAATTAAATCTGATTTTGATTCCCGAGTCTGTCACAATAAAATTATAATTTTTTTTGAATTATGAGTTATGTATATGAGAAGCAATAAAAATTTATTATAATCAGTAATATTGGCAAATCATCTGGTCTCCAAATGTGACTAATAAACATAAAAAATAACGTAAAAATATTTCGTTCCATTTTAAGGAATAAACAAATATGTGATTTATGATTAAAAATGTGGAACAAAAAAAAGGAAACGGGGTCTAACAATAAACTTCAAAATGGCTTTAGATTTCTGAAAATATTTGTGATGGAATCTAGACATTTTCAAAGAATTTAATCATAGTTTCAGAAATGATTTTCTAAATCACAATTTTTAAAAACTTAATTCTAAGATTTTGAGCTATTTAAAATTTTGCTTCTTGCAACTTTAATTCCAATTTCATTTTAATACAAGGCAAAATTTATGGCGTGGAAAATTAAACTAATTTCACCTTTAAATCTGTTCAATAATAATGAAAAATACTTCATGTAATGCAATTTCACGATACTCATTTGCATGTGCATAAGTTATATTTTCATGGATTTTTTTAGTACTTATGTATTAGACCGTCGATCTTTAAAGCCAAATTTCAACGAATTGCCAATAGGTTGCTAAACCGCCATTATTTTAAAAATTGTTCAAACCTTAACTGTATTTGTGTTTTGTCTGTCCATTTCGATGGATTAGTTGGAGTCGAAGGTCTAATATTTGAGTAACGAGGTTTTTATTAATTATTTTAATTTACTTCTTCACGGAAATTGTTGCTTAGTTAAATACTAATTAAATTAATTTAAGAAAGAAAAATTTGTAAATTAGAATGTTAACAAAATTAATAAGACTGCCTAAAATGAAAGTTATTAGATTTTATTATTATATGATGATTAGTATCCTATAATCAATGGTCCAAATATATGCGCAGTAAATTTTCCTTATTTTAAAAGAAATAAAGAAGCACAACGATGAAATATGGAATAAATTATTAATATAATATGAATAATTCTAAATGGAACTTTTTGCTGAAAGAAAACTTTATAAAAAATCTTTTACAATTTTGACTTTGATACTTCATAATCATAGTTTATTTTTTTTATTTCTACTCTCAAAATTGGAAAGTGTCTTTATAAAAAAATATTTTTACAATTTTGATTTTGCTACTTCATAATCATAGTTTATTTTTCATTTTCTGCTCTCAAAATTGGAAAGTGTCTGATCGCTTAGTGAATTTAAACTTTGTAGCACTCTTCAAATGAAGGTCATTATTATTTTGGCATTAAGACAATATATACTCTAAAACCGATCCACATTTAAGAGCCGTATTAAAAAACGAAAATTCAATTTTAAATTATGCTTGCATCGTAGAAGAAGTGCAAGCGACGAGATTTATCGTTTGCAAACGAACCTTCAAAATTAATGGGCGCATTTCGAAGTTATTCAGAAACACAACGATTTAAAAATAGATTTTTCAAAAAATTACAAAATGTATGTGCTTTCGAGTTTCGTTAAAGACAGGAAAGGCTAAAACAAATTATCTTCACCATTTTTTAAAGAATATTTTTTTTCTTACTTGCTTTCATATTCATATATGAAAGATATTTATTTATGATTAGAGACAAATAATTCATCATTCACGGAGTGAAAAGTTCAATGGAAATAATTATGCATCATGCAATGATCAAGCGTTTTAAAGGAGAATACAATGGTCTATAACTATAAGAATAAAGGAATCTATAATGATAAAGAATTACAGAATAGCATGGCTAGACTCAAATTTTTATTTGTTAATAAATAAAATTAATAACATTTGTTAATTATAAACTATTTGTTAATCCTTAATAATGGATCTTATTCATGATTATGAAACAGCATTCCCGGTAAACAAATACGTATTAAGATTCAGAAAATTAAATAAAAAAATAAAAAATCTACAAAAAACGAAATAAGCAACGGGACTTCGGCTATTAGTTTAAAACATGAAAAGGAAATATAAATCTTAATTTTTGCTTTAATTTCAACATTTTATCGTCAAAATGAAATTTTTCAAAAGAATGTTAATCGGTATCCTAGTATAGGAAATAATCTCGGCATAATATCGTTGTTTACTCGAATTGATGTAGGCATGTATTGCTAATTCAAAAACTGGTTTCGAATTTTTATTATTGAATAATTACCACTTTAATCAGCAAAAAGACACCCATTTATATTTCTCTAGGTACGACAATTTATTAAGCCGGTGAATGTAAATATTTTTAACACACTTCTCTAGGAACTCATTCTATATCAAACGGGAGTTTTGTAAGAAACTCTTGTTATTTTTTGAAAAAAGAACCTGAAGATTTTTTGATAGTTTGTTTTGCTGTTAGCTCACTTTCTGTGATTATATCTCAGCTGTTTATTTTAAACAGCTTTCAGCGAAATTATGCCAGTAACATATCAAATTCATTTCTGGAAAAGGCATTCAATACAAAACGTTCTGTATATATGGATGTTTAATAGACTTTGTTGAATTTATTCTGAAAGGTTTTCAATTCTTCTAATCAATAAATAAAGACACAAAAGAAAGTTACTGAAAATAAAGTAAATGTGATCGAACAAAATATAATAAAAGTCAGAGTTTTTCAAATTTCCATAAATTTAAGGTTATCTCTAAATTTCTTCTTTCTGTTTTTCAACGGGGCCTCCGAGAAGGAAGCGATAAGAGTTATACGGGCCAGGAACAAACCCCCCATTCCCCATAACTGGTTTGAGCTAAGCGATGGGCTGTTTTCAGCTTTGGTCATTTGATGTCCATTGTCCCTAGTGCACGTTCGTTTGCGATTGTGACAATTTTTGAGTATATTTTGCATTGAAATTCTGTGACATCACCTCTGGATTACTAAAAAGAAGTACCGTATCGCACTTGATTATCATGTGAGTAATTAAAACTATTTATTTTTCTTTAATAGCGAGGTTTTTTAAGTTTTAATGTGAAGTACACATTAAGCCTAAAATCCTTTCTTGTCTCATGGCATTAGGCATTCGCAATTCATTGCAGAGTGTAAACACGAGTAGTTTAACAATTCATATAATTCAATTTGTGTGTACTAAAAGTAAATTTATTTTGTTTGCTTATAATTTTTTTTACTTCATAGAAAACTAATTTTTTGTTTTTGTTTTTGTTTATTTCCCTATTTTTTTGGGTCAACTTTTAAAGAAATATTTTTTTTGCAGGAAGTATTTTACTTTTTAAAATAATTTTAGGCAAGTCAATAGCTTCTAGCGCTCAGAAAAAATAAAATTATTATTTCAAGTGAATAAAACTATTAAATATTAGAAAGTTAGAGAATTATTTTATAAAAATATCTCCACTATTTGGAACCTATCCCTTTGGAAATGTAAACAATGTTTAAATTTATTGATTATTTTTGCTCAAAGGAATAAATAATTTGATTTTTTTTATTATTCTTTAAAGATAACAATGCCGTCAGTCTGCTGTGAACCAGGTTGCAAATCAAATTATCCTCCTGCAATAGAAAATATAAAAGTATTTAAATTCCCCAATGATGCAGATCTGAAGGAACAATGGCTCCGAAAAATACCCAGAAAGGATTTTACGCCAACTGCCAGATCGGTTGTTTGCATCCATCACTTCAAAAATGATGATGTAATTAAAGAATATGCCCGTACACTACCTGATGGTAATACGGAATTAAAACAGCAGCAAACAAAGTTAAGTAAAAGCAAAAAAAGAAAACTGGATATCATAAGTGCATTTTAAAATTGTATTCATGGAAGTAAAGTATTAATATTAAAAATAGAATTTAAATTGTTGAATAATAATAATAAAATTTTTTTTGAGAGGCAAAGTCCAACCACACCTCCTCGTGGTGCTTCTTGGGGAACTCTGATTTTTAAAAATATCAGAGGGCTGACGTGGCTCTGGCAATTTCACTTAAAATTCAATGGTTTTTATAAATTTTTACTTTCAAAGAGTGTTAAAAAATTACATGTTAAAATATTTTAAAGAAAGACAATAAAAAATACTATCTTAAACAGTTTTATAATTATTCTCCGAAATTATTTTTTATGCCAAATTCTTATGCCAGAGCTTAAAATCAATTAATACATATTTCAAACATTTTATGTTCTTATTGTTCTTGTATAACTAAATTTAATAGCTCTATAAAAATTATAAACAAATAAAGGACGTATAACGCTACTATTAATTATTCTTAAATTTAAAGCTATTTTGCACAGTTTATTTAAAGATGAGAGGAAAGAAACTGAACGAAAAAGGATGGAATCAATACACTTAGGAGAAAAGCAACCATCGCTTAGTCGTTTCCCCTTCTCTGCTGTTCCAGGCCCATAGGAGAGATAACGCTCTTCTCGGAGGCCCCGTTTTCAAGCATCCCATGACTACTATGTGATCATGAACAAATATTATCAAAAAACTACATAATACAAATTTAAAAATTAGGACAAACCAGTTTTAATTTCACGTTAAATACAAAATACTTGTGAGAAATATACCTGCTTATCCTACTGACAACTTCAAAAAACTTTTTTCTAGATCTTTTCTAGTTTGTATACTACATAATTTGGTTTGTTTATTTATTTCGTTTGCTCTTTTTTATATTTTGAAAAAATGTCCATAAATTTTTATAAATTTTTGTTTTATTTTAAATTTGAGGTTCTTATTTGACTGTTACTTGATTGGATTCTGCTTCAATAAATTGAAAAAAGGAATGCCTTTCTTTTTGGATTGCACAAGACATCGTAATTAATTCATAAGACTTTTTAAACTTCTTGTCATTTATCCTGTATGCTACCTCCTTCTTATTGTATTTAAGCCTTTATGTGGTTTTTTTCTCATCCCAGTGACAGCAGAGTTAAAGAAGGTCTGCGAACTCATTCAATCTGAGAAAGTCCAGCACCAAACTGTAATCATGAACCAGGTCCTGCTTAGTAAGCCTCAGGAAAGACTAAAGAAATAAAAAGAAATTACAGAAAAAATTAATTAAAAATAAGACTTGAACGTTCATTTCAAAACAGGAACATGTCTAAGTGCTGTTCAAAATGAAAAGAATCTTTTTTTGCATGAATGTTATAATTTCGTTCGTTAAAATGTAATTTTTTAAAAGTGAATTACAGCAAGAAATCGTTGCTTATCGAATTTATGCAAGCATGGAATGCTCATTCGTTGCAATTTTTTTTGAATTTGAACCAATGAATAGTTATCACTTTAATCAGCAAAAAGGCATCAATTTAAATTGCTTTAGAAATGGTATTTAATTAATCCGGTGAATGGTTATTAATTGAAGTCAGTCGCAAGTATTTCAAACGGGAGTTTCATCAGAAGCTTCGGTTCCTTTTGAAAAAAAGTGTTGTTATGATTATTTCCAGTGTTGTAATATCGACATCCGTGTTTAGTTTATAGCTATTTATTTTAAGCATATAGTAGTTGTACTTTTCGAGTCATTTATCAAATTCTTTTATGTAAAAGCGTTCGAATTCAACACTTACTTTTCAGTGTAAGGGGAAGTTGATTGACTCTGCTGAATTATCTCCCTCTTGGTGAACACGAATCGCAAGATTGGCGATAATTGGCCAGCTAGAACTACATTGGAGATTTCGGACCTTTTATAGAAAAAATGTTTGTTGTTTTTAAATAGTACTGTTGCAACAAGTTTGCTTTCTTCGTTCAATTCCTTCATTATTATGATTTATTTTTATATTTTAATTTTTTTAATTGGCTCTTGCATAATATTCACACTAAATGTATTAATTGATCAGTACTGTCCTTCAAATTGTCAATTGCTGCATACAAAAAATCAAAGTGGTTTTAAAGATTGTATTGAGATTTTCTATAACATAAAATCATTTCTATAGCTTTAAAAAAGACCATATAAAAAATTTAAAAAATAATAATAATTTACCAGGACAACACCGGTCATCAGATTCTTTAAAGCGTTTTCCAGAGTTTTTTGAACTTATTATTTTTTTCCTTTTTTTTTTTGCCTGTCTCTGAAATTTCGCCACACTTTAACTTTATTCGAAAGAACTGTATAAAACAATAAACCGTATACAAATTTTAAATATATTAACTAATAGTTTTACGGCAAGTTCTATATATAAGTGGCAATGATACCCATAAATTCAAGAATAAAAAAATTGAAGTCAATTTGAAAGCATGATGCATGGTAAATGATACATATCTTACGCACTACAATAGAAAAAAAATATTCTAAAATAAACCAAAACACTTAGTATGTACCAATTTAAAAAATACTAACTCATTCAAATCGCCATTAACAAGCGGGGATCAATTTTATTCCGTGAATGTAACAAGAGCCTGTCATGTCGTTGCATTAAATAACAAGAAGTGTTTCTGCTATTAGATAAAATTTAAAAAGATTTCAAATTTACAGAAAAAATTAATTAAAAATAAGAATTGTGGCTTTTTTTTCTGTCCTTTTTTCCACTAAATATACTACCGGTGATTATTAAACACACGGTAGGAGATAACATGCTAAGCGGAAGTTTCAATAGAGAATTTTGTTATTTATATTTTTTGTATATTTTATATAGAATATTCCCACTAAATGTGCTGACTGTGTTACTGAATGACTGTTTATTCATAAAGTCCTTTCCTGTACACAGGAGAGTTCAATAGTTCTGTTTAATTTATTGTGCCATTTTAAATAGGTGATATCGCAAAGGTAATCGAACAAAAAATGTTTTTTTTTGTTCATTTTCTCGGTTTAATTTACTTTACAAAAATAAATAAAATAACTAAACAAATAAAATTCATCGGATAAAATGATTATCGGCCCACACTATGAGTTTCACATTTTGTATTTAAATTTTGTTTTTGTGCCTATCCCTGTTTTTAAAATTTCGATTCACCTTATATTTACCAGAGAAAAGTGTAAGATGAAACAGGAAAACATTTTCCCTTGAAAAAATAAACAGTTTTGAAATTCCTTTTCTTAATATTCCTTAAAATCTTAGAAATAAGCAAATAATTTTACAAACGTAATTGTTTCAGACGGGAATCTTATTCGGTACTCTTTTTTTAAAAACCTGTATGAAAAAGTGATCGATTTGTGATCTTCTGTTTGCTGCTCCCTCGTCCTCCGTGATTAGTTCTCTTTCATGCACTTTAAACAAATGTAAATTCATTTTACCAAATCATGCAAATTATGATTTGTGATCTGCACACACATTTAAATTCAAAAAGACCTTGCCTGTATAGGGAAGTAACTC
This sequence comes from Argiope argentata, assembly GCA_026289955.1. Taxonomy (NCBI): domain Eukaryota; kingdom Metazoa; phylum Arthropoda; class Arachnida; order Araneae; family Araneidae; genus Argiope; species Argiope argentata. Next base: position 123,057 of record JAOUZG010025211.1, on the reverse strand, counting down.
TATTAAATTTATTGGGACATGTTGTAGCTTTTTAAGCAGAGAAATAAAGACTTCACAGAAAATAAATGACCGGAACATAGATGATAGGAAAAATTTAGTCACTAAATTCCATTCCTACCGTTTCGTCTTATATTTCTTTAAAAATATTTTCCTGTTATTATTTTATTTCCTTATTTGCAAAGTAATCCTAACCGCTTATTAACTCGCAAAAATCTTAGGATTAAACCAGATAATACACATTTCAAAATGTCATAATTATTTTTAAATGCATGGACTACTCAAAATTCTTCAAGTAAGTATAACTGATAATCTTATAGATAACACCAGAAAAGCTTTCATAGAGCTTTTATTAAAGTATGCTACATATTTCTATGTAAATTTTTTTGTTAATCTTTATTATGATTTAGAACTTTTTTTAGTTTACGCTTCTTATTTTAGTGCTTATGGGGCCCGAAACTATTTCAATGAATTTGACATTTAATAAATCTAAACGTTTCTTAATTGGCTGATCGGGACGCCGTTCTGAATATTTAAGATATTAAAAGGACATTATCGACAATCTTACAAATTTTTTCTTACCTCAGCCAATTTTTAAAGAAAGAAATAAAACACCCGAATTTTTATTCTCTAGTTTCTAACTAAAAGATCAAGGCACGTTTTTAATATTGACTTTTATGAATTTCTAAAACTAACTTCAGACTTTATTGGACAGCATTTTCTAATACTCGCTGAAACAACTTCGTAACGGGAAAAAGAAAATTTTGTGCTAACTTGCTACTTCCTATGCAAAATGTGAGGAAATAAAATCCGGGTACTTCAGTAGTTCGGGTAATACGTGAAAATAAAATGAAGTCACAATTTCGAAGCCTAGAACACTAGCACAGCAAAATCAACTGGGCAGAAATAATGAACACATTCCTATTATTTTATTATAAAGCAGGAGTTCCTGAGGAAACACCCGTTTAGTATATTATGCACGTGGTAATATTACATTCACCGGGGCGATAGCTAACCTGAATCGTGAAGAAATATAAATTGATGTCTTTTCATCAATGAGAGTGGTAACGAGAAAAGATTCAACGATTAAAATCCTACCATGGGACAACAGAATCAAATGATGGGGAAACAAAACAATTCCGTTGGATATCGTACGTATATTGATAAATAAAATTAAAAACATTATCATGCAACTACGGATATTCCGAATGGCACTGTAGAGTGTTTGTTAAAAGTTTCATTCCCTAGATAAAAGATTTATCACATTGTTATCTGTGGTCCACTTGGAAAATCATTTCTTTAAGAATGAAGTATGAAAAACGTCCTTTTCATGAAAGTCAAAAGTATTTCGATTAATTATTTCGACTCCTTTTTATTGCTGAAGTATGTTGAATAGTGCTTTAAATATGTAAGCATACCTATCTGAAGGCTATCTAAACCTCTGAAAAACTTCTGAATGAATAACGAATTAAACAAAGAAAATCATCTCTTTTTAATGTCACTAATTAAACACTGAAAAGAAATCTTTTGTAAAAAGAACAAGAATCTCTAACGAAACTCCAGCTTAAAATATCATTTCCTATATTAATTTTAAAATTTTATATTTATTCTATAACTTTTAATTTAAATCATAGTTGAATACTTGTGATTATGTAAACATGAAATTTTTTTGCGTGTTTTAATAACTGAATATTTTCCCCGTTACAATTAAAGTAGTAAAAAAAAATCCTTCAGAAATGGCTTATTATACATCCGTGTGAATAATAATCCCTGTTACACTGGTGGAAAATGAAATGCTAAGCCGTCTGTGTTGGGGGCTGCCCTTTATATTTTATTTAAAAGCCTTTAAAGACATTAACATTAATTTCATTTCAAATGACATCTATTGTGAAACCAAGTTGACCTTTAAACATCTATACTATGAGAAAGCCAATCAGGAGATTGTCTATTTATTTCTCAGTATATAAGAAGAGAGTCTATTACTATATTTCTTCCGACCCCAAACCAAATTCTATCAATACACCAAGGCAATCAAAAGACTCAAATATTTAATGGGAATAATATTAATTGACACTTGTTACTCTAGTTCATAACAGGTAAATAAATAAGATTAAAGTGAAATCTGTTAGGCATATTCAATGTATAACTTCAGAGCATCATTTCTTGAACTGCCAAGCACCACGTACTCGTGCAAGCTAAATTATATTTTGATTCACTTTAATAATTATAATTCTCAAAATTTTTAAAGATATCCGGTTGAAACTCTCTCTCAAATGACAACAAACACGCACAAATAGTGTTTGGATTCACTGGAAGACATATTAAGCGGGTCGCCTTGAAGAAAAATTGATGTATTTTTTTAGCTGAAAGCGGCAGCAGAAAATGATGCAAAGATTCAAATGCGAAAAAAATAATTTTGAATTATTGGCAAAACACCGTAATTTTAAATCCGGACAAAGTGAAAAATTGCCCCCCCCCCACTTTCCCATCCAGTCCAACCACAGCCAATGGGGTGGATCAAAAAATTATCATCTATTTCGAAGGTATGCGATGAATTAAAAAATCAGAATTCCATGAACAGAAACAAATTTTTTAAGGCTACTTAGAAGCATCTGGCTCTTCTTAACACATTAGGGACCGCCAAGAAATCTGTAAGACATATGCCTGTGACCGAATACTTTGGGTCAAACATGGGCGTTTTAAAATCATACAACGAGAAAACTCGTGAGCGGCTCGCAACAGATGGTTATGTGAAACACGAGAAAACTCGTGAGTGGTCTTTAACGTGTTAAGAAGGTACGTCCAGTTGACGGTGATAAAAACCTTTAATCTGTCGTAATACCATCACAGCGTCTCATCAAGACGGCCCAGAACCTTCTTTAAAATCAATCATAAACTAAGGTTTGAGCAGCCTGGGTGTGTAACTGCTTTAGAGAATTTGAAATAAATTTTCTTTCATAGATACATATTGGATTGGTTGGAATTTTTCAAAGCAGTTATTTATAAAGTGGAGGTTGGCTGAATAGGTAATTTTTTCTGTCGATCTCGTCAGTAAATCGTTTATTTTTCTCGCGGGCCCTTAGATTTTCAGAAATACAACCATAATGAAATATTTTTTATGTTGTAATTTTATTTTGAATAACTGAAATTTAAACTGAAAAACAATTAAAAACATATTTGTGTGTCTGGGTATTTTTTTTTGTTTGTTTGTTAAGTACAACTGTTTGGCTGCTTACAATAGCTTGGAAATTGATTCATTCAAGCGCGGTATTTTTCACAAAGATTTTATTAATTTTACTTTAATGTATTGAAACAATAAACATTAAATTAAGAAATTCTCTTATTATACAGAAAAATGTGAACACATCACATTTAAAAATATTATTCTTTTTGAAATTTTATTGCACTATTATAATTATAAATGTCTGATATTTGAATATTACACAGTTTTAAAACATCTTTAGTATAATTCTTTTTTTAATATCTATATTTTTTTTTCTGATGGCATGAATATTTCCACTTTCTTTAATGATACTATTGGATGCAAAATTCCTTCGTTCCTTCGTTCTAAAGTGCGCATTTGGCCCAACGGATATGTTACTTGGTTGCTAACTATAATATTGAGAGTTCGGGCCTAGCGCTATTCGCTAATTCATCCCAAAATGGTAACCCGGCGATCGATCTTGGATAAACGCAACCTTCGCACGTGGCTTTATTCAACTATCGTGGCGCCCTCTATAGGCGACTCAAAGCTCTAGACGCGCATTAAATACTACAATTATTAACTTCACCACCAACACTTCACATAAGTATCGTTCGCCAAACTCACTGGGGAGATATTCTGTGGTGATTGTAATATAAGCCAGATAACATCCCTTGGACTGCAGTGCACTTTTGGCCCAACGGATATGTTAATCGGCTACTAACTATAAGATTGGGAGTTCGGGCCTAGCGCTATCCGCTACACCCAAAGATTCTTTGAGGATAATTGATATTTATTAAGTATGAAGTACTTTGTTACCACTTTTTTTGCCGAAACAACATGCTTTGACGAGTAAATTTATTTTTTCAGGATTTATAGGTTAAAAAATTGAAGATATCTCATTATATTCACCGAGCTATATATATATATATATAACAAAAAGTTTTGGGGACCCAGATAGTTATTAATTTTTATAACTAAATATGTTTTTTAATGCTGTATAAACTATTGATTTTAATTTAAGTTGAATTTTTTATTTCTCCTTCTAATTTTATCTTATCTCTTCTGAAACTATCGATTGAAACATGTTGTATGAATAGATGATTAGCAGCAGACCCACAGGATGGGAACCACTTCAACTGGCCTGTTAAACACAGTAAGATAAAGGCTCTCTAGTGGCACAAAAGTTAGGAAAAATGGAGTTAATGCATCGAAATAAAATTCTGGTTAAGAAGGTCAGATTTAACAGTAAAATTTATTTTCTTTTAC
>JAOUZG010025211.1:70313-98589 GCA_026289955.1 Argiope argentata | reverse complement strand
TTTTTTTTATTGGAAAGTCATACCGAAAAAAAAGGATTCAATGATTAAATTTGAAAAAAAAAATTATCTAATTACTTTTCCATACGCATAAAATTACAACTATTTAAAAAATATATTGACAGATACGGCCTAAATGAATAATATCTAAAAGATAATATAAATATTGATAAATTAAGATTAAAATATTATCATACAGTGACATATAACAAGCATGACGGAATGTTTGTTAAAATTCCTTTTTTCCATAAATAAGAGATTATTTCAGTCTTCAATTAAAGTTAAAACTTGTCAGTTTGAAGAATTGGACATAAGACTAGCAATTTAAAGAGAAAATCTGATGCTAAAGGATATAGTTTTATAATACTTTCACAAAGCCCCAACATTTCAGTGTTTCAATAAGAGGATACATAACAAACGTTCAAAAGATACCAAATGCATAATTTTATAAGCTAGTCACATGGGAATAAAAACCAACGGCAGAATAAATTGTCACTACAAATGCATTAAAAACCTTTAAATTATATTATCACATGAGTTTCTGTTGAAACCTCCGTTTGGCATATAATGATTGTGATAATTCAGTTTCCTTCACCGGTGAAGACAGCGAACTTGAAGAAATATAAATTGGTGTTTTTTTTTTTTTTTTCGTAAATGAGAGTGGAAGAGTAAAAATGATTCGGCTTTTAAAATTAAAAAAAAAATATGTATTCATTTTTTTATTTTTAATAATATAAAGGTGATTAAATATTCATATCAAATACCTTTTTAAAAATTAGAATTTAAAAGATAATATAAATATTGATGTATCCAATTTAAAACTTTATTATACAACGGTATACAATAGGTATGTCCAAATTTTCGTTGAAATTGTTCATTTCACAAATAAGATATATCCTTCTTTTCCTTCTCTTTTTGTTGTTGCTGTTAGTGGCACTTGTCTTGGACAAGCATCGCCAAGGCATCTGCGAGTATTAAGACTAAAGGAACGTCTATTCATTGAAGTAGCGCCAACTAGGGTCAAATGTACAACTTTAGCTATACACTCATCACATTCTCTTGCACAACCCCTTTTTTTACAGAGAAGCAGCTCACTGATAGGACACAGAAGAACAACCATGCCCGAACCAGGACTCCTACCCGGGGTGCCCATATCACGTGGAAAACCTGCTACCTCTGTGCCAGAACGCCGGCAGATAGTAATTGTTTAAAATTTTAACCCCATAAATAGAAATTTTGATTCTTCTAAAATGTATCTTGACGCATAAATTATGAAATATGACAAATGGGTTGATTATTTTTAAACCTTTTTAAATATTTCATAAATCCCACTATGGACTTGAACAACAGCAAGCATATTACAACGAATTTTTAATGCTGTTATTTGTACAATAAGTATAGTGAGATGGAACATTAAAATCGCCTGAAAGTTTGGAGACGAATTTTTGACTTAGGAGATAATAATAAAAAAGGTCCCAAATTTTCCGGAATCAACGAGATAGAAAGATTGAAACTTCTTTTCCGACAAGGGTTGTAGAATCTTCTTTTAAAGGGATATACAGATTTCACTGATCACGTGGTGAGCTGAGCATGAATGCTAACGCTCTTTTGACTAAACATGATTGAGTTTAAAAAGTAGCTAGATATAACGAGGTATACGGAGAACAACATGGAACTGTAGTGCTGCTGATTAGAAATTCATTTTTTTTTGAAATACAATATTGCAGATTCCACGAAATATTCCTACAGACAAATTATTGCTTTATCGGAACTTGTAATTTCTTTTTCCATTTATTTGACAAATTGTTCACTGACTTGATCGATTGGCAAAAAATCAAATTGGAGTTTAAAAAATAACAAAAAAATTATATTGTTGTTAAACTTATCGAATTCGTTTATTTTAACACTAGCGTTTTCTTAATAAAGTTTTAAATGAGTTGGTCTTAGGAAAATAGATCCCGTATAACAGTTATGGTTAGACTCCTAGAAGAAAGAACTGTCTAATCGGGAAGGTCGAATCAACTCTTGCAAATTCATATGCAAATATAGGAAACGTGTGCCTATGGTTAAATTTATTTTCAAAATATGTATAGTAAATCTTCGTAGAAAAAATTATAGGAAAAAGCGTCTGTATGATATTTATTGAAAGAGTTTTGAACTTTTAGTAGGTTTAAAAGGTTTCGTATTAACAGTGAATAATGTATTCTTTTTATCATACTTTTTAGAGAGTTAGGAGATGAAGATTATTTACACAAAAGGAAAACTGTGAAGGGATAATATTTTTTAAAAAAAATCTAAAAAACATGCTCAGATGAGGTTAGGCCACTGATACAATCCTTTAAATTATTTTATTAATATTTTGTAACATCATTATTTCATAGTTGCATGGGCTGTAATAGGTCTCAATAAATTCAAATAATCAATTTTTCCCCCTTGAATACAGCAAAAGACGTTTAAAATTTAAAACTTCTCGGCTCTTAACCAGTATAATACAGAATATGTTAGAGTCGAGCCCAAATAACAAATACATAAAATCCATAAATATTTTTTTTAAACGAAGATTAAAAAGAAAGAAGAAAAAAACTTACGTACATTTCTTCAAAACATAATGTAACAATAATGTAAAATAAGCAGATATATTTACTTTATTTTAAAATAATAATAAAATAATTTAAAAGTGTTTTCCAAACTTTGAAAACTTCATTACCAGGATTTGTCATAAAATTATTCTCGTGATTAAATATCAGTGATGAGAAATATGAAAAACAGAGAGGGGAAACAAAAAGGGAAAATCTTAAAGCAACGAAAACCAGAAAACCGCACCGGGGAAGAGAATCTGGTAACACAATTTGTCCGATCACATTTATTATTATTTTCTTTTGCTTCTTTATTTCACAGCTGGAATTGAATGCCTATTTGAGTTAATTAGGCAAAGTTAATTAACTTTCCCATATAAAAAAATACATTTTGAACTTGAATGCCTTTCATATAAGTGAAATTGATATACGACTTGCACAGCTTAACTAACATCATTATAAAATACATAAAAGAGAACTTCTCAAAATAAGTGAAACTACTGCAAAACCAGAAACAGCAACTTTTATTTTCATATATACCAGGAGCTTCTAACAAAACTCCCGTCCGTTCGGAATCAGTCGAGTTAAAAGCAATACTTTTTTATTCACCGGGTTAAACCTTGTCGTTTGTAAAGAAACATAAATCTTTGTATTTTTGCTGATTAAAGTGGTAACTATTTAATGTTTATAGTTCAAAAACAATTTTCGAATCATGCCTCCATAAAATTGAATAAGCAAAGATAACTTGATGTGCAATCATGTGAAAAAGTACATTTTGACTAAGGAATTTTAAAATTAATGTGAAAATTAAGATTTTTTATTTCATTTCTCTGTTTTGAACTAAACATTCAAGTTTCATTTTTGATTTCTTTTTTTTCTGTAATTTTTTTTTTCTATTTCCTTAGTCTGGAGATAGATTTTCGTCTTTTCAGACCGATTGTATGAATAAACAGGCTGTTTTCTTATATTCTGAGACATGGAAAAACGATTTTGTTGTAGACAATCCAGCAGTATAGATGTTTGAATGCATAGCTATTGTCAAAAGGATATCCATTAAAGTGTTATTTACTTTACAGACATATCATTGTTTTTGTCAAAAAGCTCCGCGATAGAATTTGTATTCATATTTGTATATCGTAAATGATTTTTAATCTCCTAAATAGGGTTAGGAAATTAAAAAATAACAAAATATTTACAATTACTAAAACATGATCATATACTTTTAAAAATAACGTATCGAATTCTAAAATAATGGAAAATAAAAAAGTAAACAATTTTAATAAACGTTTTTTAGATAACGAATAATTATAATAATTCCTTTAAAAAATAATTATTACGATTTATTTACATTATAACAATTTATTAATTAATAGTATAATAATAAATGTAAGATTTATTTTAGATAATTTAATTTCACATTTTTAGAATAACGAATCAAAACTAAGCTTTCCCGTTCTAACACATTACCGTTTAGAGATAAAGATATGTTATGTTATATGCCATTGCGTTTTCTATTTAATCTCTTCAGCATTACATAAAGAAGAATTTTTTCAATAAACTCTGAAATTGGAAAGTTGACCAATTATTTTTCTCTGACCATAAAATAATAACTTTCGCATTTGGATATGGCAGTAAGTAAGGAAAAAGTCATCAATTAATGCTGAAAAGAGTTTGTTTTATCTTTTCCTGTGTAATCCGTTGATCTTTATCGCTAAATTTAAATCCGTTTTCAAAAAGTTACTAAACCTTTGGCGAAGACGGTCTGATACATAAGTACCCATTATTGTAAAAGTGTTTGAGAGATTGAATATAGGAAAGTAATGACCAAATATTAGCGCAATCCAGTAAATTTTATCTTAGACTATATTGTTAATTTTGGGAATATTCTGAATCTTTAAATTTTTCTTTCTTTCAATTAATTCAATTATTAGTCACTTGTCCAAAGTTTTCCACACAAAGATCACTTAAGACGATTTTAAAAAATCAACATTTAGGGGATATACAAATGAATATCATGAAATTTCATTGGATGTAATAAAATTTTTCTACTTTTAATTGTACAAATTTCAAGGCTAATTCTGTTTTAATAATGATAATACAAATTGTGTCTTTTTTAAAAAATTAAATTGGATTTAAAAGTGCAAAGATCTTTCTAAAACCATTTCAGATTTTTCAAAGTATGATTATAAATTATTCAGAACCATAAACTTGATTTCTTTTTTTAATTTTTGTTTATAAAATCATCTTAGAATCAATGAATGAATTTTTTGAAAATTTCAAAAAGTTAAAACACAAAAAGTTTATGTGATCTGAAGTCATTTAGACACTCACATTATCAGGCTCCGTGACTCTTTCTTTTTTATCGTGTCAGAACATGATGTTGATTTTGGGATGAGGTGTTTTTTGCGTCAACGAAAATCCGTAGATGAAGAATAAAAATTTTATTATCTTCAAGAGCATACAAACAATCCAATTTTAATAACCAGTGGCCATTCCCTTTACAAAAGATCTGATTTAAAAAATAAGTCAATGACTACAGCATAAAAAACTCCAGAAAAAGGACATTTTGAATCGTTTGCAATACTAAAGTGACACATTCGATGAAACAATTAAAATGAATAAAAATATAATTTAACTGCACGAGTACGTGGTGCTTGGCCTTTTAATAAATTATGTTTTGACAGGATACATTGAAGTATGCCTGGCTGATTTAATTTTAATATTTATTTCCTTTTTCTGTTATGAACTATACTAAAAGGGTTCAATTAATATTATTCCCATTAAATAATTAAGGTTTTTTATTGTCTTCGAGTTTTGATAGAATTTGCTTTAGGGTCGGAAGAAATATAGAAAATAGGCTCTCTCCTTTCATACTGGGAAATAAATAGACAATCTCCAAATTGGCATTCTCGCAGTATAGATGTTCAAAGGCGAACTTTGTTTCAAAAGAGATGTCATTTGAAGTGCAATTTATTTAAATGCCTTTAAGCACTTTTAAATAAAAAGAAGGATACCCCCCAACACAGCTGGCTTAGAATTTAATTTTCCACCAGTGTAATACTTCAGCACTACACGATAGTCGAAACGATTGATCGAAAGACTTTTGACCGGTGTGAAACGGATGTTTTTCATACTGGGTTCTTAAAGAAGTGATTTTCAAGTGGATCACAGAGGACAATGTAAAAAATCCTTTATTTAGGAAATGAAACTTTTAATAAAAATCCGAGCATGCCATTTGAAATATACGTAGTTACATAATAATTTTTTTTAATTTTATTTATCAATATACGTACGATATGCAACGGAAATATTTTCTTTTGCCATCATTTGATTCTGTTGTCCCATTGTAGGATATGATTTAAAACGGGAGTAGTAAAAGGTTGCATCATTTCCCAGAGGACGATAATGTTTATTAATAGAAGATCGACGCCATCTGTCGATCTTTAGAAACAATGATTCAATTAATATTCAGGCAGAGACCTACTAATCCCCTTTCGATAAAGACATTTCGCGTATTCCCGTTCGCCAACTACATGGTAAATTGCTTCAGTTACATAAGGAATTTTTTTTCCGTTTATAATGCCCTCCTAGGGGGAATTATCTAATTTTATGATTCCTTCATATCTCCATGTTTTAGTCCGTTTCCTATTTCTCTGTAAAGATTCACCCTTCTCTCAATAACTTGAAATAAATTCTTTTATTTTTTAAGAAGACTCGTCATTCTTCTTTTGCATTATTTTAATCTTAATTTTGAAACTGATCTAAATATTTTTTTTAAACCCTACACACCCCGCCAATAAAATTTCCGGAAAATGAAAAGTCTATCATTTTTTTGGAAAATTTGGTTAGATCTGATATATATATAATAATATTCTTTGAATGTTACTCATTAAAAAGTTATGTAATATGAATATTTATGCACCTTTATATCGTTAAGGATGTAAACAACTAATAGGATTTTTTTTTCAATTTTAATTTTTGAATCTATTCTTGTTACCACTCTCAACTATGAAAAGGCATCAATTTATATTTCTTCGCGATTGAGGTTAGCTATAGCCCCGGTGAATATAGTCACCTTATCACACTGATCAATATACTAAACGGGTGTTTCAACAGGAACTCCCGCAATGTAAAAGAATAATAGGAAAGGTCTCCGTTTTCTTTCTTTCTTTCTTTCTTTTTTTTTTTTTTTTTTTTTGAAGAAAACATTTTGCTCCGTTGTTGTTCGAGTCTTCAGAATTCTGACTTCATATTATTTTCACGTATTGCTTACACCAGTTGAGTACATTCACACAAGAAGAGTTTTTATTTTCTCATATTATTTACACCAGACAGCAATTTAATCCGGAACTTTCGAATTTCTTTTACTGAGTTGCTTTAGAGGGTATTAGCAATTACTGGCCTGTAAATCTTGAAAGTAATGAGTAAACTTCTGTAAGAACTGGTTTTGGCATCGGGTAGCTTAAAAGGATATTGAAACGCAAAAGAGCTAAAGTCCTCGGTTGGAATTTGTTTGTCGGTTTTGCTATCAACATTTCCATTCATCTGCTTTATATCTACATTGAAAAGGCTGTGTGTACAGTTTAAAATCTTTCGGATTTTGAACTTTTATTCACACGGAGAAAATGCTGACTTTGATCCCATCCGTTTCCGTCAAAAGACGAAATGCTCTCTATGGAACATTGTTTGATATGGGATGACAAAGACGCCTTAGTTGGTCCTTTTTAAATGTTTAAAGCAGACTCTAACATAGTTCAAGACTGAAAGAGTGTAGAAATGATTAATCCCAGTTCATTTAATGTGATGGACACTTCTTTTTCAAAATAGTCATAAAAAATATCCTCCAACATGACAAAGAAAAAAATCTTATTTCTAGAATAAAACTTTTAATCGAAATCGAGCATGCTATTCTATAGAGCATTGTCTGGTAGAGTTTAAAGATTGATTCGTCAAATTTTATATTACCCTCAAAATCGTCATCATTAAAAGTGATTAAAATGTAAACATACTTGCACATTCTTTTATTGTTGTGGATTTGAAAACATAACTGGAAAATATTCTCTCAATCCGTCATGTTATTCCAGTAAATGCGAAGACGAGTTTCTGCTATTATATCAGGGCAATTAAATACTTTTTTAAAAATTTAAATCAAAGTTTATTTCAAAAAAGAGTCTTGGTCTTTTAGTTCAAAACTAGATAATGAAAAATCCAGGTGTTTTTCATTTTATTTGAAAAATTGGCTTTCTGATAAAACAATATACAATGTGTCATCGTTGTGAATTTGTATTATTGCAATTATGAAATACTAATTCTATAATTGTTTTGTAGCTTTAGTCAGTCAATAATTAGTTTCTCATCACTGGTTTTAATTGCAAAAAGGCATTGATTTATATGCCTTCAGATATGGCGCGTTATCTGTCTCGGTGAATAATATTCAGGCATGGAAAATCATTTGTCATGTGGGAGTTTGATTAAAAAGAGAAAACTCTCATTTTTATTTTTAAAAAATCGAGCTAACGTTAATGCAACCAGACGATTTTCAATGTTTAATTCATTACTTTTTTATGATTTCTATTTTCAATTTTTTTTATTTATTTCATACAATTACAAAATGTATACAAACAATGCTGGGTAATCAAACAAGTAACTTAATTTGAAATTTTTCTTAACTCTGAATAGTTTATAATATTTTGGATATCAAATTTTTATCTACGCATCATCATTAAAAGGTTAAACCATTTCTCAGAGAACAAAAATTCAATTATACAGTATCCAGATCAACGCCATCTGTCGAGCTTTCGTAACACCGACGCAATTAATATTCAGGCAGAGGCCTACTAATCTCCATTCGATAAAGACGTTTCGTGCACTCCCGTTCACCAAATACGCGGTAAATTGCTTCAGTTACTTAATGCGCTTTTTTAGATTCAAAATGCCCTCCTAGAGGGAATTATCTAATTTTCTGTTTCCTTCTTCACATCTCCATGTTAATAATCCCCGTAATAATGTTAATAATCCTCCGTAAATAATCCCCTTTGTAAATTTTTCCTTATAATTTTAAATAAATTTTTTTATCTTTCAAGCAGTCCATTCATTCTTCTTTTGCAGTATTTTAATATTAGTTTTGAAACTGAACTAAATATTTAAAAAAAACCTAGAGACATTGACATTAAAATATCCGATTTGGTTAGACCTCTTATATATCTATTATCTTTCCAATGTTACTCATTAAAAAGTTATATAAAATGAATATTTACTTACATTTATATTGTTAAGGATATATATATATATAATAAAAAAGTAACACAATCGCAATTTTAATATACGAAACGGGTGTTTCAACAGGAACTCCCGTATTGTAATGAAATATTAGGAAATTGTTTCGTTTTTCTGCTCCAATGGTTTTGCTGTGTTAGCGCTCTCGGTTTCGGAATGCCGCTTTCACTTTCTTTTCTAATGTTATCCTTACAAGATAAGTTCACAGATTTTATTTCCTCACATTTTGCACAGGAAGTTATAAGTTAGCACAAAAATTTCGAATTTCCATAATGGAGTTTTTACAGAGGGTATTAGAAAATGCTGGCCTTTAAATCTTGAAGTTAGTAATAGACGTTGCTAAAAGTTAATTTCTGAAACGGACCTTGGTCTTTTAGTTCAAAACTAGAGAATAAAAAATCTGGGTGTATTTCTTTCTCATTTTAAAAATTGGCTGAAACAAGAGGAAATATGCAAGGTGATCGATAATGTCCTTTTAATATTTTAACAATTCAGAGCGACGTCCCGATCAGCCAATTAAGAAACGTTTAGATTTATTAAATGTTAAATTTATTGAAATAGTTTCGGGTTCTATAAGCACTGAAATACGAAGCGTAAACTAAATTTTAAAAAAAATAATGGAGATTAACCAAAAGATTTTATGTATAAAAATATGTAGCATACCTTAATAAAAGCTCTATAAAAACATTTCTGGTTTTATCAGTAAGATTATCATTTATTTGAGTATTCCATGAATTTAATAATAATTCGACGAAACGTTAAATGTGTATTCTCTGGTTTGATCATAAGATTTTTGCGAATATATTAGTGGATAGGATTATTTTGCAACTAAGGAGATAAAAAGAAGAACACGAAAATATTTTTTAAAAAAAATGATAAACGGAACGGTAGGAGTGGAATTTAGTGACACATTTTTTCCACTTATCTATATTCAGACAATTTATTTTCTGTGGAGTCTTGATTTCTCTGCTTGAAAAGCTACAACATGTCCCGATAAATTGAACAGAGTCACTTCCCAATATAGGAAAGGTCCTTTTGAATTTAAATGCGTGTGCAGATCACAAATCATACTTTGCATGATTTGATAAAATGAATTTAAAATTGTTTAAAGTGCATAAAAGATAACTAATCATGGAAGACATGGCCACATTGGTCACTTTTAGAGTACTTAATAAGATTCCCACTTTAAACAATTAAGTTTGTAAAATTATTAGCCTTATTTCTAAGATTTTAGGGGATATTAAGAGAAAGAATTTCAAGCTTTTAGTGAATTCAGAAACTGTTAGTTTTAGCAATAAAAATGTGTTTCTGTTTTATATTACACTTTTCTCTAGTGAATTTAAAAAGATTCGAAATTTTAAAAACAGGGTAAAGGCCAAAAGACAAATTTAAATTTTTTAAAAATGTAAAACTCATGGTGTCGGAAGATGACACATTTTATCCGATGAATTTTATTCTTTTAGTTATTTTTGTTCAGAAATGCAAACGGAGAAAACGAACACACACACACACAAAAAACAATTTTTGTTCGATCACCTATGCGCTATCACATACTTAAAATGGCACAATAAATTAAACAGGATTATTGAACTTTCATGTGTATAGGAAAGGACCTTATGAAATAAAGCCACTCAGTCAAACAGTCAACACATTTAGTGGGAATATTCTACACTGGTGTGCAAAACTTAAGCAACAAGTGGTTTTTCGGCCACAGCTCCCCAACAAAGTATAAGATAGCCATGAAATTGCAGTATAATATGCACGTAATTCAGTAGAAAGACTACTTGTATGCAAATTTTAGAAATAAAACGTCGTAGGTGATGTAAGTGTACGTAAACCTTGTGGGTCGGCGCGCGCAGGTCAAAGCTGTGATAAAAGGATGAAGAGCACCGTAGTTAAAGACATTCGCTGCAAGTGCAAGTGATTTGTTTTGTGAAACACGTCTTCAAGAAATCATTTAGACGACTTTACTCGAGGAAGAATGATTGGGAAGCTTGAAGAGGGGCGTAGTGTGACCAGTGTCGCCGAAGAGTTCGGGATCAACAAAAGTGTTGTTTCTCGTGCTTGGAATGTCTTTAAAACTACTGGTACAGCTGTTCGGAAGGTTGGTGGTGGCCGTCCAAGGAAAACAACACCAACAGATGACCGTTACATTGTCGTACAGGCGAAAAGAAACCGTTTTCAGTCAGCGAGCGCCATATCTCAGCAACTGTGCACAGCCACAGGACGACAAGTATCAAGATTTACAGTGGCCAGACGCCTTCACAAAGGTGGCTTATTTGCTAGACGTCCTGAACGCTGCATACCTTTAAAAGTTAGCCATCGGCGGCACCGTTTAGAGTGGTGCAGAGAACACGAAACCTGGACACCTCATCAATGGAGTCGTGTCCTCTTCACAGATGAGAGTCGTTTTAGTGCTACAAGCGATTCTCTACGTCAGTTGATCTGGAGAGAGGTTGGAGCTCGATTTCATCCCAATAACATCGTGGAAAGAGATCGTTACGGTGGTCCTGGAGTTCTCGTCTGGGGTGGCATTATGTTGAACGGGCGGACTGAGCTTCAGATCTTCGACCGAGGTTCTGTAACTGGAGATCGCTACTGCAATGAGGTAATCCTACCCCACGTGCGTCTGTTTCGAGGGGCCATTGGACCAGACTTCATTTTTATGGATGACAATGCACGGCCACACCGTACTGCTAATGTTCAAGAGCTACTGGAAAGTGAAGATATCAGACGAATGAATTGGCCAGCTTACTCTCCAGATCTAAATCCCATAGAGCATGTGTGGGATGCATTAGGGAGACGTCTTGCGACACGACAGTATCCTCCTGGTAACACCCATCAGCTGAAAGATGCGTTAAAGGAGGAATGGAGACGTTTACCCCAAGAACTCCTGGATAATCTGGTGCTTAGCATGGAGAGACGATGCCAAGCAATAATTGCAGCAAGGGGAGGGCATATCCCATACTAGAGAACATCTGCCAGTTGTACTTACGCTTCTTCAGGCAATAATGTGTACCGCCACTATATGTCAAATAAAGCCTTTTTTTGTTCCATACCCTACTTTAAGCTTTATATTCATTTCTGCGCCATTATTCTTTCACTATCGTTTAAGTACAAAATAATGTACATCATATTCAAATTTCATGTCAATCGGTTGATTTCTTGTAGAGTTATGACAAAAAACGCACTTGTTGCTTAAGTTTTGCACACCAGTGTATATAAAATATACAAAAAATATAAATAACAAAAGCCTCTATTATTTCCTAAAAGCATATTATTTCCTACCGTTTGTTTAATAATCACCGGTAGTATATTTAGTTAAAAACAAGATAGAAAAGAAGGTCACAATTCTCATTTTTAATTAATTTTTTCTGTAAATTTGAATACTTTTTAAATTTCATCTAATGGCAGAAACTCTTCTTCGATTTTAATGCAACGACATAACAGGTTCTATTCTTGTTACATTCACGGAATGAAATTGTTCTATACACCGCTTCTTATTGGCGATTTGAATGAGTTGGTATTTTTAAAAATAGATGCGTGCTAAAGGCAATGGTTTATTTTAGAAATTTTTCCTATTTCAGTGCGAAGATATGTGTATCATTTATCATGCATCATGCTTTCAAACTGACTTCAATTTTTTTTATTCCTGAATTTATAGGTAACATTGCCACTTATATATAGAGCTTGCTGTTAAATTATTCGTTTATAAATTTAAAATTTGTATACTGGGTATTGTTTTATACAGTTCTTTCGAATAAAGTTAAGGCGTAGCAGAATTTCAGAGACTGACAAAAAAAGTAAAATAATAATAAGTTCAAAAAACTCTGGAAAACGTATTATAGAATCTGATCACCCATGTTGTCCTAAGAATTTTTTTTTAGTTTTTTATATCGTCTTTTTTTAAAAGCTATATAAGCTATAGAAAATCTCAATACAATCTATAAAATCACTTTGCCTTTTTGTATGCAGCAATTGACGATTTGAAGTAAAGGACAGTGCCGATCAATTAATACATTTAGTGTGAATATTATGCAAGACTCTCTTAAGAAAATTAAATTATAAAATAAATCATCACAATGAAGAAATTGAACGAAGAAAACAAACTTGTTGCAACAGCTATTTAAAAACAACAAACATTCTTTCTATCAAAGGCCTGGAATCTGCAATGAAGTATCAGCTGGCCAATTATCGCCAATCTTGCGATTCGTGTTCACCAGAAGGGAGGTAATTCAGCAGAGTCAATCAACTTCCCCGCACACAGAAAAGCAAGTTTTGAATTCGAATGCTTTTACACAAAAGAATTTGATAAATGGCTCGAAAAGTAAAACTAATATATGCCTAAAATAAATAGCTAAAAACTAAACACGGATGTCCAAATTACAGCAATGGAAATAATCATAACAACACTTATTTTTTTTCAAAAGGAACAGGAGCTTCTGATGAAACTCCCGTTTGAAATAGTTGTGACTGATTTCAATTAACTACCATTCACCGGATTAATTAGATGTCATTTCTAAAGAAATATTAGTTGATGCCTTTTTGCTGTTAGAGTGGTAACTCTTCAGTGATTAAAATTCAAAAAAAAATTACAACGAATAAGCCTTCCCTTCTTGCATAAATTCGAAAAAGCAACGATTTCTTGCTGTAATTCACTTTTAAAAATTACATTTTAACCAACGAAATTTTAAAATTAATGCAAAAAAGAGATTCTTTTCAATTTCAACTGCTCTTAGATATGTTCCTGTTTTGAACTGAACGTTTAAATCTTATTTTTAATTAATTTTTTCTGTAATTTCTTTTTATTTCTTTAGTCTTTCATGGGGCTTACTAAGCATGACCTGGTTTATGATTACCTTTTGGTACTGGACCTTCTCAGATTGAATGAGTTCATGGAGCTTCTTTAACTCTGCTGACCACTGGGATGAGAAAAAAAACCGCAGAAAGACTTTAATACGATAAGAAGGAGGTAACATAGAGGATGATTGGCAAGAAGTTTAAAAAGTCTTATGAATTAATTTCGGGGTCTCGTGCAATCCAAAAAGAAAGGTATTCCTTTGTCAATTTATTGATGCAGAATCGAACCCAACTAACAGTCAAATAAGAGCCTCGAATTTAAAAAAAAATAAAGATCTAAAAAAATTATGTACATTTGTTCAAAATAAAAATAAGAGCAAGAAAAATAAATAAACAAACCAAACTATGTAGTATGCAACCTGGAAAAGGTCTGGAAAAAAGTTTTTTGACGTTGTCAGTAGGATATGCAGATATATTTCTCACAAGTATTTTGGATTTTACATGGAAATAGAAATGTTTTGTCCTAATTTTCAAACTTGTATCATGTTGTTTTATCCTAATATTTGTCCGTGATTACGTGGCTTGAGAAACAGAGAGCAGAAATTTAAAGAGATAACCTTAAATTTATGCAAATCTGAAAACCGCAGCGGGAAAGGGGGCAAATTTTATATCACAATGTGTCCCACTACATTTACTTTATTTTCAGTAATTTTTTTGTATCTTCAATTTACGGCTAGAAGAGTTGCCAACTTGTCTGAATAAATTCAAAATAGTCAATTCTCTTCCCTTGTTTACAGAAAATGCCATTTTGAATTTCAATGCCTTTTCCACAAATGAATTTGATGTATGACTCACATAGTTTTGTTGAAAACTGTTTAAAATGAACAGGCAGGAATCTAATCTAAGGAGATGAGTTTACAGGAAAAAAAGTTGAAACATAATCCCTTTTTTTGTTGAAAAATAACAGGAGTTTCTTATAAAACTCCCGTTTCATATGTTAAATGTCTTTCAAAAGTCTTCTAAAAATATTTACATTCACCGGGTTAATAGCTTTTATTTCTAAAGGAATATAAATCAATGTCTTTTTGCTAATTAAAGTGGTAACTATTCAATAATAAAAAATTAGTTACCAATTTTCGAATTGGAAATACGTGCCTACATCAATTCGAGTAAACAACGATATTATACCAGGATTATTTCCTATACATTGATACCGATGTACATTCTTTTAAAAAATTTCATTAGAGTAAATTTTAAATTTCAAGCAGAAAATAAGAATTTTAATTCCTTTTAATATAATACCTAAGTCTGGTTTTTTATTTCGTTTTTCTGTAGATTTTTGACTTTTTTTTTTAATTTTTCACATTTGGTTAGGGTGTTTTAGTTTTTGTGACCAAACGCACTCCTCTGAGTTTTATATTCTGAGAGATAAGCGCTCACTTTTGTATTAAACAATATCGTAGCTCGCATGTTTGAATGGGGAACTTGTTTTTAAAGAGATATCGATTGAAAAGCAATTTATTTTACAGCAATGTAATTGTATTTATTAAAAAGGTTAGCGATGCGATTTTAAGTCTTATTTGTTTATCGTGACTGTTGTTTCACACTCATGTATAAGATTATTCAATAAGGAATAACAAATAATTTATAATTATCAAATAAAAATTATAATTTTTAAAAATAACGAATCAATCTTTGAACTTAGCTATGCTATTCTGCAATTCTTATAAAAAGGATTTCTTGATCAATTTATGTTATATGTCATTGTATTATGTTATTGTACATTGCTGTATGTCATTGTATGTTATATGTCATTGATCATTACGTTATAAAGAATTATTTTCAATGACATATTCACTTGGAAAGATGATCAATTTGTTTTCTCTAATATTAAATTAATATATTTCGTATTTAAACATGACAGCAAATAAGACAAATATAAGGAATGAATGCAGAAAAGATTCGTTTTAAACTTTCCTTTCACGAACAAAACTTGAAAGCACATATTTGTTTACCCTATAATATTTTTTAAAACTCTTTTTAAATTGCTCTTTGCGTAAATAATGTCGAAAGGCGGACATTGATTTAATTTTTGTTTACATTCGTTGTATCGTATCATTGCACTTTTTCTTCGGGGCAAGTATAATTTTGAATAGAGCTTTCGTTTATTCACTTGTGGCTCTTAAAAACTAATTGGTGAGATTAAATAAAATCATAAATGAAACTATGATTGAATTGAATTATTTGAAAACTTAAAGAAGCTATCACAAATATTTTAAGAAACCTGGAGTCCTTTTGATGCTTATTATCTGGCCTTTATGCGTCTTTCGTTTTTATTCCATAATTTTGCTCATGAATCACATGTTTTGTCTTTCAAATAAAGTACCACAAATTGTTTTTCAAATACCTTTCATGTTTGCTAGTCACATTTGAGAATATGATGGTTTAAATTTATTATTAGTTTTAAGTAAATTAGATTGATTGTCTTATACATAATTTATTATTTAAAATAATTATTTGTTTTAAGCGTCATATTAAAACTCATTGGAAACCAAACTGAAATAATTTTCAAATCATTTTCAGCCTATTATCGGATAGTTTGCCCCTTCAGAATATGACATTGGTCTTGAGTTAAAACTTTTTGTTAGTGCAATGCAAAGATCATAGCATCTGTTATTCCGGAAAAGAAATATTTCGCATTTCCAGAGAAGTATAAATCATTGTATTTATATTTCCTTGTATTTTTGTTATTATCCTTTAGAGTGTTACCTAAATGACGAAAGATTCAACGGTTTGAATATGAAAAAAACATTCTCAAATTAGTTTTAGAAATCTACAACTGAACATTGCAGTTAAGAACATTGGAGTAAGATTGATTGGAAGTAAGTAAGACGAAGTAGTAAGTAAGACTGACTGAAATAATTTTCAGATCATTATTAGTCAGTTATCAGGTAGATTTTTCCCTTCCTAATTTACTAATGGTCTTGAGTTAAAATTTTATGTTAGTGTAATACAAAGATCATACATCATCTATCCCAGAAAATAAATCTTTGGCATTTCCAGAGAAATATAAATATTTGTATTAATCACAATTTATGAAACATAATTTTTTATAGCTATAAATAACTGTGATTTATTTCAGTTAAAAATTTCAGTTATCGCAGTACAATAAAGATCACGCATCAGCCGTTCTGGATAAAAAATTTGGCATTTCAAGGGAAATATAAATTTTTGTATTTACCGATATAAAATGTTACCTATATGGCGAAAGATTCAACGGTTAAATGTGAAAAGAACATTCTCAAATTTGTTTTAGAAATCTGCAACTGTACATTGCGGTTTATATTTTCCAATACTTAATTTCTTTTAAATTCTATTTCAGGAGAAATACAGTAGAAAATCAATATAAAAATAAATAAAAGGTTTTATTTCTTTTCTTGGAATATTAGATTGAACTTAAAATTCCAGTTTAGTTTCAAATTTATTTCTTGCATGTAGAATTATAATAACTGTTGAAATTTTAAAGTAGCCGAATATTGACAATATGGCCTCAGAATATAGACATTGAAACCTCTTATTATCTTAAATCTGTACTTGTTAAATAGATGAAGAGAGGGATATTAATTTATGAGGAAAATTTGACTCTAGAATAACTTTTCTTCTTATCCTTTAAGTTAATTAAAGCTTTTCATTTCATGGGTTTGGCTATAGTATTTATATTCACGATCGTTCCATGGATAATTTTTTCCGCACATTTCGTTACTTCAGGAATCTGAAAAGAAAACGGAATAAAAACAGCGAAACTGAGAGCTTCAACCTAACACAATTTTAATGGCAGAAGAACCGGACACATTTCTCATGTTTTATCTAACTATGAAAGCTGCAACCCAAACACTAATTTGGAAAAGTATAAATGAAATCTCACTTTTGCTCACCGGGAAAAAGAGTTAATTTCCGTCCTGAAGTAATATAAATTGATGCTTTTTTTAATCTGAAAGTACTTGCGAAAAAAGGCTTCAATAATTCAATTTGAAAAAATAAACCCAAACATAAAAAGAAGCCATATACAAAAAAAAAATACAAAAACTGTGAAATATATTGGCGTATATCTCCTAAATGAATAATATTTGAAAGATAATATAAATATTGATAAATTAAGCTTAAAATATTATTATACAGCTACATAAAACAAGCATGATCGAATGTTTGTTAAAATTCTTTCCGTTATCAATTAAAGTTAAAAAAAGAGTCAGTTTGAAGAATTGGATATAAGGCTAGTAATTTGAAGAGAAATTCTAATGCTAAAGGATCAAGTTTTATAATACTTTAACAGAACCCCAACATCTCAGCGTTTCAGCATGAGGATACATATTCCCAAGCATTCAAAAGATATCAAATGCACAACTTCATCCGCAAGTTCGAGTAAAAATAAAGCGAAATTACAATACGTGTTCACTACAAACGCATTTATCACCTTCACAATATATGACTACGGGCGCTCCTGCTGAAACACCAGCTTGATTTGCAATGGTTGTTGGAAATCGTTTTCATTCACCGGTGAAGGTGATACAAGGAATATGATTAGGGGCCCCGGCGCCTGAAGGGCGCCATCCCCGATCGACAAAACTTAGAGTCCAGAGTTACGTGGTTTAATCTGAAGTGCGGGAAATTTTCCGGGAAGAGCTTTAAGAAGTAATGGGCACGATGGCAGCTTGGCCAATGAGGTTGCTTGAATGAAGGCGAGCGAGCAGTTTCTCTGCACGTTGTAGGTGCGGCTTGAGGCGAGGTGAGTTCTCTCAAGATTCCTCTAGAGAGGGTGCGTGGAGAATGGGGTATGAAGGATTGATGGATTAACCAATTAAATTGTGAGAAAGCTCATGGGAATTTTTGAAGAAAAATCAGATTTTTGATATGGTTTGGGACGAACAAAAATGGGATGATAACGCAAATTAGACAAAAAATTAAAGTTAAAACTAAAGTAAAATAAATCAGGGTCTCCTGCTGTTAAGGTTTGCTGTGTAATTTTCTATTTCTTCTATACCGGTGAAGGTAACAAACCTCAAGAAATATAAATTGATGCTTTTTCATAAATGAGAGTAGTAGA
The DNA here is from genome assembly GCA_026289955.1 of Argiope argentata. Lineage (NCBI taxonomy): Eukaryota > Metazoa > Arthropoda > Arachnida > Araneae > Araneidae > Argiope > Argiope argentata. The sequence goes on along the minus strand of JAOUZG010025211.1, from coordinate 79,836 downwards.
GAAAACATGATTCGACTTTTAAAATTGAAAAAAAAATCATATTAGTTTTTTTAAATCTTTAACAATATAAAGATGCTTAAATATTCGTATTATATACCTGTTTAAAGATTAAAATTGGAAAGATAATATTAATATTGATGGATCCATCTTCAGACTTTATTATACAACCGTAGGCAACAGTATAGGCATGCCCAAATGTTAGTTAAAATTGTTCTTCCCACAAATAATAAATTTCTTTCTTTTTCGTCTTTTTTTGTTGCTGTTGCTGTTAATACAAGCATCGATATAATTAAATTGTTTTTGTAGGTATTTTTATAATTTCGTAAATAATTCTAATAATAATTTATTTCTTCTTTTGGACAAAGAGTTTTATTTTAGTAAATGAAGGTATATCGTTATAGGATAGATTCTTTTTATATTCTAAGAGATAAGCAACTCTTCATTTTAGAGATTCTAGTAGTATATATGTTTGAAAGGGGAGCTTGTTTCAAAAGCGATCTCGGTTCAGAAGAAATTTATTATACATCAATATCGTTATTTTTATGAAAAAGTTTAGCGATACGATTTTAACAGGCATTTATTTATCGTGACTGCTGTTTCATACTCATCAATAAGATTAAATAATAAGAAATAATAAAAAAATTATAACTATAAAACGCAATTCATTGTTTTTAAAAATAACGAATTTAAGCTTACCCATACTCTAATGCAATTTGCAATAAAATTAGATCTCTTGATCATTTTATTCTCCCTTAAAATTCTTCATTAATGCATGATGAAAAATTATTTCCAATGAATTATTCACTTGGAGAGCAGACCAATTATTTTTTTCTAATCATAAATTAATATATTTCGTATATGAATATGGAAGCAAGCAAAAAAATTAATGAAAAAATGCTGAAAAAAATGTGTTTTAGTCTTTTCTGTCTTTAACGAAATTAGAAAGCACTTATATTTCTTACCGAATAATATATATATTTTTTATAATCTATTATAAAATTATTGCGCTTGTGGAAAATGTTAAATGCACCCGTCAATTTTTCAGGTTTGATTGCCTACGCTATATCGTATAACTTGACCGATTTTTTTAGTGCAATTATAATTTAAAATAGAGTTTTCATTTTTTCTAATGCTGTTCCTAAAAGTTGCTAGGTGTTAAAGCATAAATTTTATTAATGCCAAAGTATAATATCTGGCCATTGAAGAGGACTCTTAAGCTTCAATGTACTAAGCTATCATGCAATTTACAATTTTGAGAACAGGAAATAAAAAAATAATACATGATTACAAAGTTACTAAATGAAAATTGCTCCAAAGTAAAGTCTTTTTTTTTTCTTGAAGTTTATTTTAAGCTGAAAAACTCTTCAGGAGTTTTCATTTTATTTTAATGAAATTATTCCACATTTTTTTCACTTTCTATCTTCATTTCTTTTAATATAAACAGTATATGATTATAGATATATTTGAAATATTGAATATTGGCAAATAATCATCATATATTAATGCAGTCCAGTGAATTTTATCTAGGACAATCTTTTTAAATTAGTTATAATTCCAATTTATGTATTCTTTTCTTTAACTTAAATAAATTATTATTCTTCCGCAATATTTTTTAAGCGGAGGTCAATTAAGATAATTTGTAAAAATCTGTAAAACTATATTTTAGGGGTATACAAGTCAATATCGTGAAACTTCATCGGATGTGGTAAAGTTTTTTTTTCTTTAATTCAAGGGTAAACGATGTAATTTAATTCAAGGGTAAAAAAGGGTAACAAATTTCAGGGGTGAGTTTTAATTTCCATTCCACAAGTTCACAACGATCATTTATCGCACATTCATTTGAAAACATTATATTTCGAAGAGCAAATATCCAAGCTATAATATTATAACGTTGTATAATATTATATATATTTATAAAATTAAAAGTATTTAAGATGATTTTTTTTCTTTTTCTTTTTTTATTATTACCAAAAGGCGCCATTCTCAGTTTTAATTCATTTTTTTCTATAAATTCGAAAATTCTTTGATTGGCCGGGTCTTAGGGCAGGAACTTTTCTTGAAATTTAATGAAATTACACGAAAAGCTTGGCTCTTGTTTAATTCATGGTTATCTCGATTATCTCGAGAGTAAGAATTCTCCAAAGAGCTATGGTTTGTGCTAGACATTTTTCTTACGTCTGTGTAAAGAATTTATCAGTAGCATCTATCAGCACTTATCTCCTGAGCCTGAATTCAATTTTTAAAAAAAAAGACTCACCTAACAACTTAAATGGAATAGGCAATAGGAATATAAAAGAGGGTTAATAAGATGATTTCAAATAGGATAAAATATAAACAGCATCACGGGAAGTAAAATAAGAAACTTTTGCTACTTGTATGTTACATTTTTTGATACAGATTCGTGTCCAAAAAACGGAAAATAAGAAACGTACGCTAAAAGTTTAAAAAACATAGGACATCGGCCAGAAAAAATCTATATAAAGAATTATGTATAATACAATAATAATAGTTATGAAAAAGAGATTTCTGAAGTTATCTGTAAGATAATTTCAGAATACTCTGTAAGTAATTTATACACTCCAAGTAATATACACATATACTGCAAGTAATTTGAACTTTCCGTGAATTTTAAAACGGTTATTACGAATATTAAAAATGTTTTTTCAGAATTTATCATAGAATTTGTTCGTGTTTAATAGCATCGAGGCGAAATTTGAGAAACAGAAACAAAAATAGAAACAAAACACAAAAAAAACTTTAACAAATCCAGTGAAGGTGTTGAAAAAAATGATAATTTTTGTCCAATCACCTTTGCTTTTTGCAATTAGCTAAATAAGAAGCGCACACTAAAAGTTTTAAAAAAATAAAGGACATCTGGCAAAAAAAAACTATATAGATAATTGTGAACACCATAATTGTTTTGTAAAAGTGATTTCTCCAGTTTTCTATCATATAGGCAGATACATTTACTGCAAATTAATGTGGGGAAATTCTTCCGAAAATATTCTTCCGGATTTTAAAAATGTTATTAATTACATTTCAAATGCATTATTCGAATTTATCATACAATTTTTTTTCGTGGTTAAAGAGCCGCCAGACGAAATTTCAGTAACAGAGAAAAAAAAACAAAAATAAAAATTTTAAGAAAATAATAAAATGCACTTTAGTTGTTGAAAAGAATGACATTTTTTGTTGACTTAATTTCTATTTTATCTTTATTACACAGCTAGAGAGGCTAAAAACTTTACAGAGTCAATTAAATTCACCGTATACAGAAAAAGATTTTTGAATTCGAAAGTATTTACACAAATGAATTTGATATTATGCCTTGAAAAGTATACTAAAATTTATTTAGAATGCATAGACGAAAAATAATCAATGAAATTAAACTGCTGGAAAACAAATGAACGTATAATCGCAACCTTCTTTTCAAAAAAAAGAACAAGAGCTTCAGATGAAACTCTCGTTTGAAACAGTGATGATTTACCTTTGGTTTCTTACATTCACCGGGGCAATCGATCGCCTTTTCTGAAGGCATATAAATTAGTGCCTTTTTGCTGATTAAAGTGGCAATTATTAATTCAATAAAATTCCAAAACAATTTTCGAATTGGCATCTCACGCATACATCATTTCGGGTAAACAACGGTAGTTTCATGTGCATTCTTTTGAAAAAATCATTTCGGCGAGAGAATTTTAATATTAATTCAAACATTAAGATTTTTGTTTTATGTTCCGGTTTTGAACTGAAAATACAACTTTTACTTGATCCAGTGGAAGAATGCCGCTCTGTATCTAGTCCCAGGATTTAATGGATCAACATGATAGGCTCTATGCTTGATAAATTGACGGAAATGAATTGTTTTGATGCGTAATGTTACCGAAGTGTTCAGCGTGTTGGTATTTTGAGAATAGTTCTCTCCTCAGTGTTATGGTGTATTTTAGGTATTTTTTCTTATTTCTGCGTAAAGACTTGTTTGCATCATCTGCAAATTCTTAGGCCCTAAGACTGAATTGCATACGGCGATTATAATTAAAATTTCCCTATAAGTAGCATGTTACATTGAAAACTCGAGAACAGATTTCAACGAAATTTGGCATATAAAGAATTGCGCAACCGGAGTTTGGAAAGAAAAATTTAGTTTCAAAATTTCCAACAGAGAGCGCCTTTTATAGGAAAATATTAAATTTAACACACAAAAAAACGAAAACGGAATACAGAAGTAATGTTAACAATTTAGAAAAAAAATTAAGGCTAATCATAAGAAATATTGGCATCGTTTGATATTCCACAACACTTCATGCGCGAAGCATCACAACTGATAAGTTAAGATCTGGTATTGAAAATCCTGTCCATCGACTTGAAATTTTGAACTGTCATTTGTCCTGGTCCCTATTAACAACAGCTACTTTTTTTGCAATTTACTCTTAATATACTTTTTTTAAAAAAAACTGAATATTTTCCCCTCCCTTTAACAAATACACTGCCGTCTTCTATTTCTCACTACTAAATGTGGTTCGATTGCGATTGCAAGGTGATCAGAACATAGTCAATGAATGCTAAAATTGTTTCTGAATTCCGTTTTGGCCGTTTATTGTGTTGACTTTAATGGAGCAGGGTAGCCCCCCTAGTGGACATTTCAGAACTCAATATCTTTTTTCAAAATATTCGTAAGGGTACCTCCTGTATAGTATATATACTAAATAATGTTGCCATCCCTTTTCACGTTTGCATAGCAGGATGTTGTTTATAGGCTTACATTTCATTATAACAACTCTGAATTTTGTTATCAGCTTGCTTAAGAAAGACTTAAATGCAATAATCAAAAGATAATATGCAAGATTGTCCATAAGATGGCTTAAAGTCTTATTAATTCAGAATAGTGTTTCGTAAAGACGAATAAGAAACGTATTCCCGTAAATTATGTTCAATCTTTTGAAGCAGGGGCGAGCCGAACTAAGAGTCAAATAAGATAAATAAATTTAAAATAAATAAAGAAGATCTAAAACATTTACGTACATATTTTCAAAATATAAATAAGGACGAAAAAAATGAATAAACTATCTATGTATTCTGCCATCTTCAAAAGATTTGGAAAAAAGTTTTTTGAAGTTGTCAGTAAGATATGCAGATATATTTCTCACAAGTTTTTTTGTATTTTTCATGAAATTAAAATTGGTTTGCCCTAATTTTCAAATTCGCATTCCCTTGTTTTATCACAATAGTTGTTCCTGATTACATTATACTGATGGGATACTTGAAAAAAAGAGAGCAGAAATTAAAAGACATAATCTTAAATTTATGGAAATCTGAAAACCGCAGCTTGGAAAGGGGCAAATCTTATATCACATTTTCTTCGATCACATTTACTTTCTTTTCGGTAATTTTCTTTTTCATCTGATATTAAAAACCTGTCTGAATAAATTCAACAAAGTCAATTAAACTTCTATGTATGCAAAAAATGCCTTTTAGAATTTGAACTACTTTTCCACAAATCAATTTGATATACGACTAGATAGTTTTGCTGAAAATTGTTTAAAATAAACAGCAGAGAACTAATCAAAGGATATAAATTTAGAGCTACATAAAATACCAAAAAACTTTCACTTTTTTGTTGAAAAACAACAGGAGTTTCTAATAAAACTCCCGTTTGAAATTTTGTGTGTGCATTCAAAAGTTTTTTAAATGTATTTATATTCACCGGGTTAATTGATGGTAGTTTCTAAAGAAATATAAATCAATGTCTTTTTGATGATTAAAGTGGTATCTATTCAATGATAAAAATTCGAAGCCAATTTTCGAATTAGCATTTCGAGCCTCATCATTTCCAGTAAACACATATATGATCCCAATATTATTTCTTGTACTAGGATGTCGATATACATTCTTTTAAAAACATTCATTTCGACAAGGAAAATTTGAAATTAAAGATAAAATTAAATTTTATATTTCATTTTCAAGTTTTAAACTAAACGCCAAATTTTCGTATTATATTTCGATTTTTGAAGATTTTTTTTCTTCTGAATTGGACATGGTTTTTTGGTTTTAATGACAGAAGATATAACGCAATACGCCTTTTTTTATATTCTGAGAGATAAGTACTCACTTTTGTTTTAAAACAATCTCGTAGTACATATGCTCATAAAAAATATGTTTTGTTTTTCAAGAAAAGTAAAAATAAAATTTTTGTGTTTAGTTACTTGTTCATTAGTCACATTTGAGGATAGGATGGTTTCCAGTTATAATCAGTTATAAGTAACTTTGATTGCTTCTCTTAAATATTATTTATTATTTAAAATGATTATATTTTTAAGCATCATTTTAAGACTGAATTGAAATTAAATTGAAATAATTTTCAGATTATTTTTAGCCTATTATTGGATAGTTTGTCTCTTCCGAATATGCTGTATTTTGAGTAAAAACTTTCTGTTAGTGCTATACAAATATCATATATCAGAAATTATTCGACTTTAAAAATGAAAAGAAGAATCATATTCGGGTTTCTTTAACAATATGAATTTGTTTAAAAATTCGTATTACATACATTTTTAAAGATATAAATTGAAAAGATAATATTAATATTGATGGATCCAATTTAAAACTTATTATACAACGGTATACATTAGGTATGCCCGAATGTTCGTTAAAATTGTTCTTTCCCCAAATAAGAGATTTTTTTTTCTTTTTCGTCTGTTGTTGTGGTTTCAGTTAGTGGCACTTGCCTTGTACAAGCATTGCCGAGACATTCCGGAGTATTAAGGCAAAAGAAGCGTCTCTTGTTTTGAATTAGCACCAACTGGGGCCAAGAGTACGACTTGGTAACTCACTCATCACAGTCGCTTGCACATCCTCTTTTTGCAGGGGGGGGGGCACATTCATACACCTTATAAATAGAACACAGAAGAAAAGCTATGGCCTGACCGGGACTCGAACACGGGACACTCACCTCTCGGGGAAGACACGCTACCCCTACGCAACACCGGCTTTTCGTCTGCAGTCTTTTTGAATATCACCGCATTGGGAACAAAGCATCCAACATATCTCTTCCTTGAAAGTAAGATCAACTGAGATTAATTAGTTCGATTCTCGTGTATCTTCGGAATACAACATGCTATGAATATGACCCGCGATAAGCGTCTCATATTTGGGTGGGAAGAGAGGGTGGGGCAGGAGGACGAGGACGGCATCTTCGAATTCTCAGTCGGAACAATATAGTGAACTGTTCAGATTTCTAAAGACAATAGATTATTCAAAGTAAATAATTAGTCTAAAATGAGTAAAAAACAAATAAAGATATGAGAAATCTAACTGAAAAATGCACAAAAATCTTAGGATCTTAGAGGACTTTAGCTTCAAAATTTCAGTCAACCTTATCCATTTCCTTTTTTTTTCAAAATTAATAAAGGTGTCGTCTATGATAACTGATTTTAGATTGAAATATGGAAGAGCGATCCAAAACCGCATTTCTGTGGTTTAGAATTGACGATGTGAATAACTAAACTAACCAAAAACGTCTGTCAAACCTATTTTCTGTAAACATGACTTTCTAAAAATACAACTGATAAGAATTACCGTTAAGGTTTATCATCTGAATTTTAGATCGTGGCAGGAGCTTTATACCAGTTACGTCGAGTGTCCATTTTTCCAAAGTAGCTATTTGATTTAATGTATGTTATTATATAATCTACGGATACAATATACCTGGACACAGTACTTCAAAAAATTATAATTCTTTTCGTATTGTTTTTAAACTATACATATTAGAGCTCTAATGGAACAATTCGATAATTAAATAACATGAAATAAATATGCGCCAAAGTTTTTTTCTAGTCAGTTGTACGACAACGGATCGTGAACAAAATTGCACTCATGATTTTTAAAAGGAGCTCAATAATACTATAAGTTAACGAAGATTGGGTTGTGAGTTGGATCCTCACAGGCCGAAGACTCACGGTGTGTGAGGTGGCTTGCGCATGTATAAATTTGCTGTAGTAATGTCGTGAGTAATAGACTAGGAGTACTGGCTCATAGATGATCGTTTTCTAATTAAAGTTTAAATTTTGATGTCTGCATGAGTGAAGGAAATTTATGATAGAAGTCCGTCCAAAAAAATTATAACGAGGAAGTGTCTAAGACGTACTCTTGACCAAAGATGGCGCAACTATTACACAAGAGAGACTCTCTCTGTTAAAATTCCCTGACATTATCAGTGACCTCACCTATTACAGGTGCTATTATAAACAGCAACAAAAATCAGAGGATAAATCCAAAACATTATTTGCCCGTATCAAAGTTTTTTCAAACGTATATTTCTAATATATGGCATTTTATCCTGTCGACATTTCAACTTTTGAGTTGTAAAATTGTTTAGATATTTTACTAAGATTTTCTCCTTTAGTTTTCAAAAATGGAAAAAAGTGACAGATTTTGGCAAACACGCTATTAATTCTACTTTATTTTAGATTGGCATTATGAAACAGGTGGTATGTCTCTCTAATATTTGGTAAATATTTCAATTAAATATTTAAAATAGCGTGCACCTAATTTGTCATTCGGGTTGAACTCTTGCGTCTTGTTGCGTAGCTGTTTGTTTTAGTCATCCATTAGGTGTTTATAAAAGAGCAAAACATTCATTAAATGAGAAAAGACAGTTGCAATGATTTATTGACCAAACATGCAATCGGATGCTTTCTGAAAAATTATAAATGAAAATCTTCTTGCAGAGGAAAGACGTAAAGATTGAGGAAAGAATGAAGGATTAAAACTGGGAGATATTTCTGAAATTGATTTCGATTACTTCTCTCATACATAATTTATAATTACAAATAATTATATTTTTTAAGTTTCATATCGAGATAAGACTCAAATCAAAATCAGATTAAATTTGAAATCATTTTTAGACCTTTATCGGACAGCTTTGTCACTTCCGAATATGATATTCGTTTTTAGTTAAAACGTTTGTTTAGTGCAATGCACACAAATCATGTGTCGGTTATTTTGGAAAAGAAATTTTTGTCATTTCCTGAGAATTATTAAAAAAATGATATTTATCGCCATCGAAAGTGTTACCTAGATGGCGAATCATTCAAAGGTTGAATGTGAAAACCATTTTTTTTTCAGATTAGTTTTGGAAATCTAGAACTGCACATTACAGTTATTATTTTAAAAAATTAGGTTAAAAGTTATAAAAATAGGTCTAAAGTTTAACATCTTTTCTTGATATCTTGTTTGGAACGGAAAGTTCCAGTTTCATTTAAAATTTCATTCTTATATGTATAGATATAAAATTTAGTATAGATAGTGATCTCACTTATTATCAACGCTGTAATTGTTAATTAGATTAAAAAAAGTATATTCAATAGTACATCATTTTAAAAGATAGGGCTGTTAATTTACAAGGAAATCTGGCAAGAAAAAAACTAATTTTATAATCCTGTAATTAAAGCCATTCATTTCATGGTTATGGTTAAGGTTACAAATCTGATTATACATTTTGTCTGATCAAATTAATTTTTTAATTATT
>JAOUZG010025211.1:22730-45313 GCA_026289955.1 Argiope argentata | reverse complement strand
TAAAAAGTTATATAACAGGAATATTTCCGTACAATTAGAATGTTAAGAATGGAAAAAATTAATATGCAATTTCTTTTCAAATTTTAATCACTGAATCTTTTCTCGTTACCATTCTCAACTTTGTAAAAACATCAATTTATATTTCTTCACGATTGAGGTTGATTATCGAACCGGGTGAATCAAGTATTATTATCGCGCGCATCATATACTAAACGTGTGTTTCAGCAGGAACTCCCGCAACGTAATAAAATAATAGGAAATTGTTTTGTTTTTCTGCCGAAACAGTTTTGCTGCGTTAGCGTTCTCGGTTTCGGAATTCAGATTTAACTTTATTTTCTAATGTTACCCTCACAAGTTAAGTGCACGGATTTCGTTTCCTCATATTTTGCACGAGATGTTGCAAGGTAGCAAAAAAAATTTCCAATTTCATTAGAATATGCTGGCCAGTAAATCTGGAATTAAATGTTAGACGTCGATAGAAGTTAATTTCAAAAACGGATCTTGGTCTTTTAGTTCAAGATAATAGATGAATAACAAGAAAATATTTTTTTAAAAAAAATGAGAAACAGGACGGTAAGAGTGGAATTTAGTGACACAGTTTTTCCGATTATCAATATTCAGCTCATTAGTTTATTGATGTCTTTATTTCTCTGCTTGAAAAGCTACAGCATGTCCCGAAAAATTTAAATGAGTCACTTCCCTATATAGGCAAGGTGCTTTTGAATTTAGTAGCGTGTGTAGATGATAAATCATACTTAAATAAAACAAACAATAAATTAAACAGAATTATATTGAACTTTCATGTGTATAGAAAAGGACCTTATGAATAAACAGTCATTCAGTCAAACAGTCAACACATTTAGTGGGAATATTTTATATAAAATGTACAAAAAATATAAATAACAAAAGTCTCTATTGAAACTTCCGCTTAGCATATTATCTCCTACCGTGTGTTTAGTAATCATCGGTAGTATATTTAATTAAAAACAGGATAGAACAAAAGGTCACAATTCTCATTTTTAATTAATTTTTTCTGTAAATTTGAATACTTTTTAAATTTTATCTAATGACGGAAACTCTTCTTGGAATTTAATGCAACGATATAACAGGTTCTATTCTTGTTACATTCACGGAATGAAATTGTTCTAACCTCCGATTGTTAATGGCGATTTGAATGAGTTGGTATTTTTAAAATAGATGCGTGTTAAGGGTTTTGATTTATTTTAGAATTTTTTTCTATTGCAGTGCGTAAAATATGTGATTCACTTATCATGCATCATGGTTTCAAATTGACTTCAAATTTTTCTTATTCCTGTATTTATAGGTAACATTGCCACTTATATATAGAGCTTGCCGTTTAACTATTCGTTAATATATTTAAAATTTGTATACTGCGTATTGTTTCATTCAGTTCTTTCAAATAAAATTAAGGCGTGGCAAAATTTCAGAGACAGACAAAAAAAGTAAAAAATAAAAAGTTCAAAAAACTCTGGAAAACGCATTACAGAATCTGATGACCCATGTTGTCCTCGTAAATTATTAATATTTTTTTTTAATTTTTTGATGTAGTCTTGCTTCAAACCTGTATAGGCTCTAGAAAGTCTCAATAGAATCTATAATATCGCTTTGCTTTTTTGTATGAAGCAATTGAAATTTGAAGTAAAGGACAGTATTGATCAATTAATACATTTAGTGTGAATATTATGCAAGAGCCAATTAAAAAAATTAAATTATAAAAATATATCATATTAATGAAGAAATTGAACGAAGAAAACAAACTTGTTGCAACAGTATTATTTAAAAATAACAAACATTTTTTTCTATAGAAGGCCTGGAATCTCCAATGTAGTTCCAGCTGGCCAATTGTCGCCAATCTTGCGATTCGTGTTCACCAGGAGGGAGGCCATTCAGCAGAGTCAATCAACTTCAAAGTACACAGAAAAGCAAGTTTTGAATTCGAATGCTTTTACTCAAAAGAATTTGATAAATGACTCGAAAAGTAAAACTAATATATGCTTAAAATAAATAGCTAAAACTTAAACACGAATATCGATATTACAGCAAAGGAAATAATCATTACAATATTTTTTTTTCAAAAGGAACAAGAGCTTCTGATGAAACTCCCGTTTGAAATAGTTGTGACTGACTTCAATTAATAACTATTCACCGGAGTAATATGATGTAACTTCTAAAGAAATATAAATTGATGCCTTTTTGCTGATTAGAGTGGTAACTATTCAATGATTAAAATTAAAAAAAAATTGCAACGAATGAGCCTTCAATTCTTGCATAAATTCGAAAAGGCAACGATTTCTTGCTGTAATTCACTTTAAAAAATTACATTTTGACGAACAAAATTTTAAAATTCATGCAAAAAAAAGATTCTTTTCAGTTTGAACTGCACTTAGATATGTTTGTGTTTTGAACTGAACGTTTAAATCTTATTTTTAATTAATTTTTTCTGTAATTTCTTTTTATTTCTTTAGTCTTTTCTGGGGCTTACTAAGCATGACCTGGTTTATGATTACCTTTTGGTACTGGACTGGACATTCTCAGGTTGAATGAGTTCATGGACTTTCTTTAACTCTGCCGTCACTAGGATGAGAAAAAAAACCCACAGAAAGCCTTAAATACAATAAGAAGGAGGTGACATACAGGATGATTGGCAAGAAGATTAAAAAGTCTTATAAATTAATTACGTTGTCTCGTGCAATCCAAAAAGAAAGGTATTCCTTTGTCAATTTATTGATGCAGAATCGAACCCAACTAACAGTCAAATAAGAGCCTCGAATTTAAAAAAAATAAAGATCTAAAAAAATTATGTACATTTGTTCAAAATAAAAATAAGAGCAAGAAAAATAAATAAACAAACCAAACTATGTAGTATGCAACTTGGAAAAGGTCTGGAAAAAAGTTTTTTGACGTTGTCAGTAGGATAAGCAGATATATTTCCAACAAGTATTTTGGATTTTACATGGAAATAGAAATGTTTTGTCCTAATTTCCAAACTTGTATCATGTTGTTTTATCCTAATATTTGTCCGTGATTACGTTGCTCGAGAAACAGAGAGCAGAAATTTAAAGAGATAACCTTAAATTTATGCAAATCTGAAAACCGCAGCGGGAAAGGGGGCAAATTTTATATCACAATGTGTCCCACCACATTTACTTTATTTTCAGTAATTTTTTTGTATCTTCACTTTACGGCTAGAAGAGTTGCCAACTTGTCTGAATAAATTCAAAATAGTCTTTTAAACATCCCTGTATACAAAAAACGCCGTTTTGAATTTCAATGCCTTTTCCACACATGAATGACTCACGTAGTTTTGTTGAAAACTGTTTAAAATAAACAGCAGTAATCTAATCTAAGGAGATGAGTTTACTTGAAAACAAAATATCAAATAACCACTCTTTTTGTTGAAAAATAACAGGAGTTTCTTATAAAACTCCCGTTTCATAAGTTGTACGCCTTTCAAAAGTTTTCTAAAAATATTTACATTCACCGGGTTAATAGCTTTTATTTCTAAAGGAATATAAATCAATGTCTGTTTGCTGATTAAAGTGGTATCTATTCGATAATAAAAAATTAGTTACCAATTTTCGAATTGGAAATACGTGCCTACATCAATTCGAGTAAACAACGATATTATACCAGGATTATTTCCTATACATTGATACCGATGTACATTCTTTTAAAAAATTTCATTTCTTCGAGTAAATTTTAAATTTCAAGCAGAAAATAAGAATTTTAATTCCTTTTAATATAATACCTGAAGTCTGGTTTTTTATTTCGTTTTTCTGTAGATTTTTGACTTTTTTTTTAATTTTTCACATTTGGTTAGGGTGTTTTAGTTTTTGTGACCAAACGCACTCCTCTGAGTTTTATATTCTGAGAGATAAGCGCTCACTTTTGTATTAAACAATATCGTAGCTCGCATGTTTGAATGGGGAACTTGTTTTTAAAGAGATATCGATTGAAAAGCAATTTATTTTACAGCAATGTCATTGTATTTATTAAAAAGGTTAGCGATGCGATTTTAAGCCTTATTTGTTTATCGTGACTGTTGTTTCACACTCATGTATAAGATTATTCAATAAGGAATAACAAATAATTTATAATTATCAAATAAAAATTATAATTTTAAAAAATAACGAATCAATTTTTGAACTTAGCTATGCTACTCTGCAATTCTTATAAAAAAGGATTTCTTGATCAATTTATGTTATATGTCATTGTATTATGTTATTGTACATTGCTGTATGTCATTGTATTATGTTATTGTACATTGCTGTATGTCATTGTATGTTATATGTCATTGATCATTATGTTATAAAGAATTATTTTCAATGACATATTCACTTGGAAAGATGATCAATTTGTTTTCTCTAATATTAAATTAATATATTTCGTATTTAAACATGACAGCAAATAAGACAAATATAAGGAATAAATGCAGAAAAGATTTGCTTTAAACTTTCCTTTCATGAACAAAACTAGAAAGCACCTATTTGTTTACCCTATAATATTTTTTAAAACTCTTTTTAAATTGCTCTTTGCGTAAATAATGTCGAAAGGCGCACATTGATTTAATTTTTGTTTACATTCGTTGTATCGTACCATTGCACTTTTTCTTCATTGCAAGTAAGTATAATTTAAAATAGATCTTTCGTTTTGTTAATTGGGACTCTTAAAAACTTATTGGTGAGATTAAATAAAATCATAAATGAAACTATGATTGAATTGAATTATTTGAAAACTTAAAGAAGCTATCGCAAATATTTTAAGAAACCTGGAGTCCTTTTGATGCTTTATATCTCGCCTTCATGCGTCTTTCGTTTTTATTATCTAATTTTGCTCATGAATCACATGTTTTGTCTTTCAAATAAAGTAACACAAATTGCTTTTCAAATACCTTTCATGTTTGTTAGTCCCATTTGAGATTAAGATCTTTTAAATTAATTATTATTTATAAGTAATTTCGATTGCTTCTTTTATATATTATTTATTATTTAAAATAATTATATTCTTTAAACATCATATTAAGACTGACGGGAAATCAAATTGAAATAATTTTCAGATCATTTTTAGCATATAATCAGACAGTTTGTTCCTTCCGAATATGCTATTGGTCTTGAGATAAAACTTTCTGTTGGTGCAATACAAAGATCATACACCATCTATCCCAGAAAAGTAATTTTTGGCATTTCCAGAGAAATATAAATAATTGTATTAATCACAATTTATAAAATATAATCATTTAAGCTATAAATAACTGTGATATTTTTCAGTCTTAACTTTCAGTTATCACAGTACAAACAAAGTTCACGTATCAACCGTTCTGGAAAAGAAATATTTGGCATTTCCAGGGAAATATAAATTATTGTATTTACCTCTATAAACTGTTACCTACATGGTGAAAGATTCAACGGTTGAATGGGAAAAGAACATTCTCACTTTTTTTTGGGGGGGGGGAAACTACAACTGTATATTGTGGTTTATATTTTCCAATACTTCATTTCTTTTAAATTATATTTCAGGAGAAATACAGTAGAAAATCAATATAAAAATAAATAAAAGGTTTTATTTCTCGTCTTGGTATATTGTTTTGAACTTAAAATTCCAGTTTAGTTTCAAATTTATTTCTTACATATAGAATTATAATATCTGTTGAAATTTTAAAGCAGCAGAATATTGACAAAATGGCCTCAGAATATAGACATTGAAACCTCTTTTTATCAAAGCTGTACTTGTTAAATAGATAAAGAGAGGGCTATTAATTTATGAGGAAAATTTGACTCCAGAAGAATGAATTTTCTAATCCTGTAATTAAAGCCTTTCATTTCATGGTTTTGGTTATAGTATTCATAATCGAGATCGTTCCATGGATTTTATATTCATAATTTTCTTCGCACGTTTCGTTACATCAGAAATCAAAAAAGAACACTGAATAAAAATAGCGAAGCGGAGAGCATCAACCTAACGCATTTCTAATGACAGAAGAATCGGACACATTTCCATCATTTTATCATATTAAAAAATCTTCAACCCAAACACCAATTTGGAAAAGTATCAATAAAATCTTAATTTTGCTCACCGGAAAAAAGAATTAATTTCCGTCCTGAAATAATATAAGTTGATGCCTTTTTTTTTTTATTTGAAAGTACTTGCGAAAAAGGGATTCAATAATTAAATTTGAAAAAGTAAGCCTAAACATAAAAAGTAGCCAGATACAAAATAATACAAACAATTCGAAATATATTGAGATGTATTGTCTAAATAAAAAATATTTGAAAGGTAATATAAATATTGATTAATTAAAATTAAAAAAAATATTATACAGCTACGTAGAACAAGAATGATCGAATGTTTGTTAAAATTCTTTTTCCCATAAATAAGAGTATCTTTCGGTCTTCAATTAAAGTTAAAACGACATCCTTTGAAGATTTGGAAATAGGGTTGTAATTTAAAGAGAAAATCTGATGCTAAAGAATCTCGTTTTATAAAACTTTAACAGAATCCCAACTTTTCATGATGAGGACACATATCCACAAGCGTTCAAAAGATATCAAAAGCATATTTTTATCAACAAGTTTACTTAAAAATAAAACGAGGTTAGAATAAACGGTTCCTAAACACGTATTTAACATCTTTGTAATATATTATTACAGGTGATCCTGTTGAATCACCCGTTTGATTCGTAATAGTTGTGCAATTCTTTTGCATTCATCGGCGAAGGGAACGAACCTCAAGAAATATAAATTAATGCTTTCTCATAAATGAGAGTGGTAGTGTAGAAATGATTCGGCTTTTAAAATTGGGGAAAAAATCAGATTCGTTTTTTTTTATCTTTAACAATATAAAGGTGCTTAAAAACTTGTATTATATACTTTAAAAAAATTAAAATTGAAAGGATAATATTAATATCGATGGATCCAATTTCAAACTTTATTATACAACGGTAAACAATGGGCATGTCCAAATGTTAGTTAAACTTCTTCTTAAGAGGCATGTCCAAAGGCTAGTTAAACTTGTTCTTCCCGCAAATAAGAGATTTTTTTTTCGTCTATTGTTATTGTTGTGTTTGCAGTTAATGGCATTTGTCTTAGACAAGCATCGCCGAGACATCAGCGAGTTTTAAGGCGAAAGGAACGTCCCGCGTTTTGAACTAGCACCAACTAGGGCCAAGAGTACAAGAGCGTCATTTTTTCCAAAGTAGTCATTTTATTTAATGTACGCTGTTCTATCAACTTGGGACGCAGTACTCAATGGCACAGTACTTCAAAAAATTGTAAATACTTTCGTATTGTTTTTTAAACTATACATATTAGTGCACTAATGGAACAGTAGGAGAATAAACTGTCTTGAAATAAATATGCACCCAAGCGTTTTCTTGGCAGCTCTACGACTACGTATCGTGCACGAAAATCACTCTCATGACTTTTAAAAATTAGCTCAATGCTACTATAAGGGAACGTAAATTGGGTTTGTGAGTTGTATCCCCGCAAACCGAAGACTCACGGTGTGTGAGGTGGCTTGCGTATGTATAAATTTGCTGTTGTCATACAATTCATTAAGTCTTGAATAATACCACAAGGAGTACTAGTACGCAGGTGATCGTTTTGAAATCCAGGTCTGAATAATGATCTGTGCCTGAGTGAATGAAACTTATAATAGAAGTCCGTCCTCCAAAAAAAACCGAGGAAGTATTTAAGATGTACTCTTGCCCAAAGATGGCGCTAATATAATTCAGGAGACACTCTCTTTGCTTAAAATCACTGACTTTTTCTGTGGGCTTATCTGTTACAAGTGCTATTAGAAACAATAATAAAAATCAGAAGAAAAACCTGAAACAGTATTTGCCGGTATTATAATTCTTTCAAACCCATATTTGTGATATATGGCATTTTATTCACTCGGTATTTCATTTTTAGTGTCATAAAAATTTTTAAATATTTTATAACAATTTTCTAATTCAGTTTTTTAAAAATGAATGAAACTGTCAGGTTTTGGCAAACATGGAAACATTCATTCTACTTTATTTTATGTTGTCTTTATGGAGCAGGTGGTATGTCTGCCCTATATTTCAATTAATTTGCCAAATATTTCGAAAAATATTTCAGATAACGTGCACCTAATGGCTCATTCAGGTTGAATACTTGTATCTTGTTGCGTAGCTATTTGTTTCAGTCATCCATTAGGTGATTATAAAAGGGCAAAACATTCATTGAATGAGAAAAGACAATTGCAATGGTTTATTCACTAAGAATGCAATCGAATGATTTCTGAAAAATTATTAATGACAATCTTCTTGCAGAGGAAAGCCGTATTGATTGAGGAAAGAATTAAGGATTAAAACTGGAAAGATATTTCTGAAATAGATTTCGATTTCTTCTCACATACACAATTTATTACTCAAAATAATTATATTTTTAAGCCTCATATCGAGACAAGATTCAATAATCAAAATAAGTTTTTATTTGAAATCATTTTTAGACCTTTATCGGACAGCTTTGTCACTTTCGAATATGATATTGACCTTGGGTTAAAACTTTCGGAAAGTGCAACACACACAAAGATCATCTGTCGGCTATTCTGGAAAACAATTTTTTTGACTTTTGTTGAGAATTATAAATTAAGATATTAGTCGCTATTCAAAGTGTTACTTAGATGGAGAATGATTTATCAGTGAAATATGAAAAGAAGTTTTTCAAATTGGTTTTGGAAACCTCGAGCTGTACATTGCAGTTACTATTTTCCAAGACTTAAATTCTTTGAAAATTATATTTTCAGAGCAATATCAATTAAAATTTATGTAAAAATAAGTAGAAAGTGTAACATCTTTTCATGATAACTTGTTTTGAACTGAAAGTTCCAGTTTCATTAAAAATTTCATTCTTATATGTAAAAATATAAGAATGAGAATGCATAAATGCATAAGAATGAGAATGCATGAGAATGTATAAATATAAGAGAAAGAGTTAGTGTAGATAGTGATCTCACTTATTAACAACGCTGTAATCATTAATTAGATAAAGAAAAGTATTTTCCATAGTACAGCATTTTCAAAGTTAGGGCTATTAGTTTACAATGAAATCTGGCAAGAAAAAAACTAATTTTATAATCCTGCAATTAAAGCCATTCACTTCATGGTTTTGGTTAAGGTGGGCAAACTGATGATCCATTTTGTCCGATCAAATTAATTTTTTAATTTTTTTATATCGTCTTGTTTCAAACCTGTATAGGCTCTAGAAAATCTCAATACAATCTACAAAATAACTTGGCTTTCCTGTATGTTGCAATTGGCCCTTTGAAGTAAAGGAGAGTTCCGATCAGTCAATACATTTAGTGCGAATATTATGCGAGTGTCACATAAGAAAATTCAATTTTAAAATAAAATCATAATACTGAACGAGTTGAACATAGAAAGACAAGTTGTTGCAATAGTACTAATTAAACACCCCCAAAACGTTTTTTTTTTATAAAAAGCCTGGAATCTCCAATGAATATCCAGCTGGGATATTATCACATATCTTGTGATTTGTATTCACCGGGACGGAGGTCATTCAGCAGAGTCGATTAACTTCCCCGTATACAGAAAAGGCCGTTTTGAAATCGAATGCTTTCACAAAAAAAAACTTATTTACTATATGAATAGTGAAACTAATATGTGCTTAAAATACATAGAACAGAATTAAATACAGAAAGAGAAATCATAACAAAACATACAATCATAAAGTTATAACATTTGTTTTAAAAAAGAACAGGAGTTTCTAGAGAAACTCCCATTTGAAAAAGTTTAATTCATAAACAATCACCGGTTTTATAAATTATCTTTTCTAAATGAATATAAATCAATGTCTTTTTGCTGATTAAAGTCATAACTATTCATTGATTAAAATTCAAAACAATTTTCAAATTAGCATTTCGTGCCTATAGGAATGATATAAAAAGCCTATGGGAATGATATAAATGACATAAAACAAGATATAAAAAGCAAAGATATCTTGTTTTATGTGCACTCAAAAAATTGCATTTTAATTAAAGAAATTTTAAAATCAATGCAAAAATTAAGATTTTTTCAGTGTATACTGAAATGAGACATTTTCCTCTTTTGAATTGAACGTTCAACTCATATTTTTAATTAATTTTTTTTTATTTCCTTATTGTTGTCTGGGGTTTTCTTCGCATGACCTGGTCCACGATTTCCTTTTGGTACTGGACTGTCTCAGCTTGAATGAGATTATGGACGACCTCATCTATCTCTGCTGTCTCTGGGATGAGAAATAACAACAGAAAGGCTTAAATACGAGAGGGAGGAGGTAACATGCAAAATAATAGAATTTTTTTGAAAAAAATTCTTATAAAATCATTACGATGTCTCGTACAATCCAAAAAGAAACGAATCCATGAGTATAATTTATTGAAGCAGAGTCCAGTCCAACTAACAGTCAAATATGAAGCTTAAATTTAAAAAAAAAATAAAGATCTAAAAAAATTAAGTACATTTTTTTCAAATAATAAATAAGACGGAACAACAAAAAATAAATATACTAATCACCTGAAAAAGAATTGATAAAAGGTTTTTTGAAGTCGTCAATAGGATAAGCAAATACATTTCTCACAATTATTTTTGTATTTGACTTGAAATTAAAAATGATTTGCCCTAATTTTCAAACTTGTATTATATAGTTTTATCCTAATATTCATTCCTGATTACGTGGCAGTGAAGAGATACTTGAAAAAATGAGAGAAGTGATTCAAAGAGATAACCTTAAATTTATGAAAATCGGAAAACAGCACCGGGGGAAGGGGACGATTCTTATATCACAATTTATCCGATCACATTTGCTTTCTTTTCAGTAATTTTCTTTTGTGTCTTAATTTCACGGCTAGAAGAGTTGAAAACTTCTCGGAATAAATTCAAAAGAATCAATTAAACTTCCTTGATTTCAGAAAACGCCGTTTTGAATTTGAAAGCATTTTCCACAAATGAATTTGATGTATGACCTGCATATTCTTACTGAAAGCTATTTAAAATGTATAGCAGAGAAATTATCACAGGAAATGAGTTTCCAGCAAAACAAGCTACCAGAATATCTCCATGCGCACTTTTTTTTTGGAAAATAACAGGATTTTTTTACAAAATTCCCGTTTGAAATAAAACGTGTTTCTACAAATATGTTTTAAAAATATTTACATTCACCGGGTTAATTGATGGTCGTATCTAAAGGACTGTAAATCGATGTCTTTTTTGCTGATTAAAGTGGCAGCTATTCAATAATAAAGCCAATTTTCGAATTACCATTACATGCCTACATCATTTTGAATAAACACCGATATTATACCGAGATTATTTCTTATACTGGTATACAGATATATATTCTTTTTAAAAATTTCATTTCGATAAGGGAATATTGAAATTAAAGCAAAATTTAAGATTTTTAATTCATTTTATGTATTTAACTAATAGCCCAAGTCTTGTTGTTTATTTCATTTTTTTTTTGTAGATTTTGGATTTTTTAAAAAAAATTTCTGCATTTGGACAGGGTGTTTTGGTTTTAGTGACCAAAGGTATAATAACGCAATGCGCCTATTTTTATATTCTGAGAGATAAGCACTTGCTTTTGTTGTAGAAAAATCTCGTAGTTTGCATGTTTGAATAGTGTCCTTGTTTTAAAAGAGATCTCTTTTGCTAAGAAATTTATTTTACAGCAACATCAAATTTTTACTAAAACAATTGGCACTGGGATTTTATTGTTTATCGTGAATGCTGTTTCATTATCATGTATAAGATTCATTAATCATGAATAACAAATAGTTTATAATTAACAATTGTAATTCATTTTATTTAATAACGAATGCCATTCTATTCTGTAATTCCTTATAAATATTGATCTCTTTATCATTTTATGTTATATGTCATTGTATTCTCCTTTAAAACGCTTGATCATGGCAAGATGAATAATTATTTCCAGTTAATTATTCACTTGATGAATGACGAATTATTTGTTCTCTAATCACTAATAAATATCTTTCATATATGAATATGGAAGCAAGTAAGAAAAAAAATTATTAAAAAATAATTTAAAGTATTTGTTTTAGCCTTTTCTGTCTTTAACGAAACTAGAAAGCATATATTTTTTTTACTTTGTAATATTTATTTTAATCTACTTTTAAATTGTTGTGTTTCTGAATAACGCTTAAATTCGCCCATTAGTTTTGAAGGTTCGTTTGCATACGGTACATCTCTTCTTCTTTGTCGCATGTATAATTCAAAATTAGAAGTTTCCTTTTTTTCATTGGCCCTTAAATGTTGATATATTTTAGAGCATAGCATGTATTAATGCTGAAATATAATATCTTTCATTTGAAGAGTACTACAAAGTGCGATCATGCACTTTGCAATTTTGAGAGCAGTAAAAAACTATAATTACGAAGTAATTAAGTAAAAAATTTCTCTATTGTAAAAGATTTTTTTTTCATAAAGTTTACTTTAATGATAAAATCGCATTTACAAATATTCATATAATAGTAATGAATTTATTCCATATTTCATCTTTGTGCTTCTTTATTTCTTTTAAAATAAGGAAAATTTCATCTACATATATTTGGAAAATATTTATAGGAGAATAAACATTATATAATAATCCGATATAATAATTTTATCTTAGACTTTATTAACTTTGTATTGTTTTATTAACTTTTATAATATTCTAATTTTCTTTCTTATTTTAATTTAATTACTATTTAATTCAGCAACATTTCCCGCGCAGAGACAAATTAAAATGATTTATAAGATTAAAAAAATCTGTACTTACGTATTAAACCATCACCAACGGTTTAGTAACATTTGGGCAACGGATTCAAATTTGGCGATAAACCGTCAACGCCAACGAAACCAACAAGATGGCGGACGACAGTTTAGGTTTGAAAGACTTTTTTAAATAATGGCAGTTTTTTTTGCAATTATTTGCTAATTAGAAACTCATTTGTTTTCGACGAAAAAATGAAATAAAAATAGATAAAATGAGAGCCTAAAGGTAACACAATGGTAATAACAGAAGAATTGAACACATCTCTAATATTTTATCTTGTTAAAAAAGTTGCAATCTATGCACCAATTTGGAATATAATAAATAAAAACGCAGTTTTCTCACCAAGTAACATAAACCCCTTCCACACTGAAGAAATATAAAATGATTTTTTTAATCAGTAAGTCGTAGCTAAAAAAGGATTCGATGATTAAATTTAAAAAAATATATATTATCTAATTACTTTTTCTTACGCATAAAATTACAACTTTTTTTAAATATATTAACATATACAGCCTAAATGAATAATATTTGAAAGAAGATATAAATATTGGCAAAACAAGCTTAAAATATTATCATACAGCGACATAAAACAAGCATGCTCGAATGTTTGTTAAAATTCTTTTTTCCTCTAATAAGATATTATTTCCGTCTTCAGTAGAAAATAAAACGAGTCAGTTTGAAGAATGGATATAAGGCTAGTAATTTAAAGATAAAATCGGATGCTAAAGGATCTAGTTTTATAATACTTTCACAAAGCCCCAGCATTTCAGTGTTTCAGTAAGAGGATACATATTCACAAGCGTTCAAAGGACATCAAATGCATAATTATATCAGTAAGTTCGTGGGGGGAAAAACAAAGTTAGAATAAATTTTCACTAAAGATAGCTTAAACTCCTCTGCAATAACTGCAGGAGTTTCTGTTCAACCCCGTTTGGTATATACTGATAGTGGTAATATAGTTTTGTTCACCGGTGAAGGTAATACAAGGATACAAGGAATATGGTTATGGGCCCCGGCGCCCGAAGGGTGCCATCCCCGATCGGCAAAACTTAAAGTCTAGAGTTACGTGGTTTGTTCTGAAGTGCGGGAAATTTTCCGGTATGAGCTTTAAGTAGTAATGAGCATGATGGCAGCTCGACCATTGAGGTTGCTTGAATGAAGGCGGGCGTGTCGGATAGCAGTTTTTCAGTACGTTGTAGGTGCGGCTTGAGGCGAGGTGAGTTCTCTCAAGATTCCTCTAGAGAGGGTGCGTGGAGGATGGGGTAGGTGAAGGTAATAAACCTGAAGAACTGTAAATTGATGTTTTTTTCGTAAATGAGAGTGATAGAGTAGAATGATTCGTTTAATTTTTTTTAAAAAATTATATTCGTTTTTTTTTATTTTTAATAATATAAAGGAGCTTAAATATTCATATCATATACCTTTTTACCGATTAAAATTGAAAAGATGATATAAATATTGATTTATTTTAAAATGGTATACAATAGGTATGTCCAAATTTTCATTGAAATTGTTCATTCCACAAATAAGAAATTTCTTTCTTTTTCTTCTTCTGTTGCTGTTGTTGTTAGTGGCACTTGCCTTGGACAAGCATCGCCGAGGCATTAGATAGTTTTAAGCCGCAAGGAAACGTCTATTCATTGAAGTAGCGCCAACTAAGGTTAAATGTACAACTTTAGCTACTCACTCATCACATTCTCTTGCACATCCCCTTTTTTACAGAGAAGCACCTCACTGATAGGACACAGAAGAACAACCATGCCCTAACCAGGAGTCGTACCCGGGGATGCCCATATCATGAGGAAAACATGATACCTCTGTGCCAGAACGCCAGCAGTTAGGAATTGTTTAAAATTTAACCGCATAAATAGAAATTTTGATTCTTCTAAAATGTAGTTTGCCACATACACTATAGAATATGACTCATAGCCTAATGGGTTGATTATTTTTTAAACCTTTTCTAATATTTCATAAATCCCTCTATAGACTTGAACAACAGCAAGGATATTGCAAAGAATGTTTAATGCTGATATTTGTACAATAAGTTTAGGGGGATGGAAAATTAAAATCGTCTCAAAGTTAGGGGACGAATTTGTGACTAAGGAGATAATAATATGGAAAATCCCGAATATCCCTGAACCAATAAAATGAAAGGATTGAAACTTCATTTCCGAGAATGGTTTTAGAATTTTCTTTTAATGGAATGTACGGATTTCACTGATCACGTGGCGAGCTGATCATGAATGTTAATGTTCTGTTGACCTAACATGATTGAGTTTAGAAAGTAGCTAGATTTACCGAGGTATACGCAAAACAACATGGGACTGTAGTGCTGCTAATTAGAAATACATTTTTCTTGAAATACAATATTGCAGATTCCACAAAAAATTCCTACAGACAAATTATTACTTTATCGGAACTTGTAATTTCTTTTTCCATTTATTTGACAATTCTTTCACTGACTTAATCTGTTGGCAAAAAATCAAAAAAAAATTTAAAAATTAACAAAAAAATATATGGTTGTTAAATTTATCGAATTCAATTATTTCAACACTAGCGTTTGTTTTAATGAAGTTTTAATCAGTTGGTCTTAGGAAAATAGATCCCGCAAAACAGTTACGGTTAGACTCATGGAAGGACATATGCATTAAGCGAGAGACAAAGAACTGTCTAATCGGGAAGGTCAAATCACCCCTCGCAAATTCATATGCAAATATAGGAAACTTGTGCCTATAGTGAAATTTATTTTTGAAATGTGAATAGTAAATCTTCGTAGAAAAAATTATAGGAAAAAGCATCTGTATGAAAGCATCTGTATTGAAAGAGTTTTGAACTTCCAGTAGGTTTAAAAGGTTTTGTACTAACAGTGAATAATGTATTCTTCTTTTTATCATACTTTTTAGAGCGTTAGGAAATTAAGATTATTTACGCAAAAGGAAAACGGTGAAAGGATCATATTTTTCAAAAAATCTAAAAAAACATTCTCATATGAGGTTAGGCCACTGATACAATCCTTTTTATTATTTTAGTAAAATTTTGTAACATCGTTATTTCATTGTTGCATGGGCTGTAACATGTCTCAATAAATTCAATTATTCAATTTATTACCCTTGAATATAGCAAAAGCCGTTTAAAATTTAAAACTTCTCGACACTTGACCAGTATAATACAGGGTATGTTAGAGTCGAGCCCAAATAACAAATACATAAAATCCATAAATAATTTTTTTAAACGAAGATTAAAAAGAAAGAAGAAAAACGCTCACGTGCCTTTCTTCAAAACACAAAGAAAAGCGGATAAGTGAGTTCAATACATAAAAATACTTCGTATACAATGAAAGCTCTGGGAAACGGTATCCTAGACCTTTCTGCAAAATAAGCAGATAGATTTACTTTATTTTAAAAGAATTTAAAAATGTTTTTTTTCCAAATTTTGAAAACTTCATTACCTGGATTTATCTCAAAATTATTATCTTGATTAAATATCAATGATGAGAAATATGAAAAACAGAGAGAGAGGGAAAAAAAGAGAAAATCTTAAAGCAACAAAAACCAGAAAACCGCACCGGGGAAGAGTGTGAATCTTATAACACAATTTGTCCGATCGCATATACTATTATTTTCAGTTATTTTCTGTTGCGTCTTTATTTCACAGCTAGAAAAATTGAGTAACTATTTTAGTTAATTCGGCAAATTTAATTAACTTTCACATACACAAAAAAACCCGTTTTGAACTTGAATTCCTTTCATGCAAGTGAATTTGGTAAACGACTTGCACAGCTTAACTAACATCATTATAAAATACATAAAAGAGAGCCCCTCAAAACAAGTGAAACTACTGCAAAACCAAAAGCAGTTACTTTTTTTTTTCATATACACCAAGAGTTTCTAGCAAAACTCCCGTTCGGAATCAGTTGAATCAAAATCAATTCTTGTTTATTCACCGGGTTAAACCTTGTCGCTTCTAAAGAAACATAAATCGTTGTATTTTTGCTGATTAAAGTGGTAATTATTCAATGTTTATAGTTTATAGTTTTTATAGTTTATAGATTAAATTTTCGAATCATGCCTCCGTAAAATTGAATAAGTGAAGATAACTTGATGTGCAATCATGTGAAAAAGTACATTTTGACTTAGGAATTTTAAAATTAATGCGAAAATTAAGTTTTTTTTATTCTATTTCTCTGTTTTGATCTAAACATTCAAGTCACATTTTCAATTCCTTTTTTTCTGTAATGTTTTTTCTGTTTCCTTAGTCTGGAGACAGAGCTTATGGCTCAGAATATAAGAAACATGTTGTTTTCTTATATTCTGAGACGTGAAAAAACGATTTTGCTGCAGACAATCCGGTAGTATAGATGTTTGAATGCAGAGCTAGTATCAAAAGGATATCCATTCAAGTTCTATTTACTTCACAGAAATATCATTGCTTTTGTCAAAAAGTTCAGAGATACGATTTGAATTCATATTTGTACATCGTAAATGCTTTTTTTATTCTCATAAATAGGATTAGAAAATTAAAAAATAACAAAATATTTACAATTACAAAAATTTATAGATGAAATTTAGAGATGAATATATACTTTTAAAAAGAACGTATCGAATTTTAAAATAACGAAAAATAAAAAAAGTAAATATTTTTAATTAACGTTTTTGAGATAACGAATAGTTATAATACCTTTAAAAATAATTATTATAATTTATTTACATTATAACAATTTATTAATTAATAGTATTATAATAAATATAAGATTTGTTTTAGATAATTTAATTTCACGTTTTTAAAATAACGAATCAAAACTGAGCTTAACCGTTCTAACCCATAACCGTTTAGAGATACTTTTCAGCATTACATAATGAAGAATTTTTTTTCAATATACTCTGAAATTGGAAAGTTGACGAATTATTTTTCTCTAACCATAAAATAATAACTTTCGCATTTGGATATGGCAGTAAGTAAGGAAAAATTCATCAATTAATACTAAAAAGAATTTGGTTTATCTTTTCCTGTGTAATTCGTGGATCTTCATCTCTAAATTTAAATCCGTTTTCAAAAAGTTACTAAACCGTTGGCGAAGACGGTCTGATACATAAGTACCCATTATTGTATAAATGTTTCAGAGATTGAATATAGGAAAGTGATCATCAAATATTAGCGCAAACCAGTAAATTTTATCTTAGACTATATTGTTGATTTGGGGGAAATTCTGAATCTTTAAATTTTTCTTTCTTTCAATTAATTCAATTATTAGTCACTTGTCCAAAGTTTTCCACACAAAGATCATTTAAGACGATTTCAAAAAATCAATTTAGTGGATATCCAAATGAATATCATGAAATTTTATTGGATGTAATAAATTTTTCTTACTTTTAACTGCACAAATTTCAAGGCTAAACCTGTTTTAATAACGATACTATAAATTGTTTCTTTTAAAAAAAATTAAATTGGAATTAAAAGGGCAAAGGTCTTTCTAAAACCATTTCAGATTTTTCAAAGTATGATTTTAAATGATTTAGAACCATAAAATTGATTTGTTTTTTTAATTCTTGTTTATAAAATAATCTCAGAATCAATGATTGAATTCTTTGAAAATTTCAAGAAGTTATAACACAAAAAGTTTATGTGATCTGAAGTCATTTTGACACTCACATTATCAGACTTCATGACTCTTTTTTTTATCGTGTTAGAACATGATGCTGATTTTCTGATGAGGTGTTTGGCGTCAACAAAAATCCGTAGGGGAAAAATAGAAATTTTAGCATCACCACGAGCATTCAAACAATTCGCTTTTAATAAGATGTTGGCGTTGCCTATACAAAAGCTCTGATTTAAAAAGAGAAGTTAATGACTACAGCAAATGAAAACTTATAAAATTTCCTTTTGACCGTTGGCAACACGAAAGTGGCTCATTCAATGAAACTACTAAAATGAATAAAAATATAATTTAACTCGCACGATCACGTGCTGCTTGGCTGTTCAAAAAATTATGTCCTGACATGATACATTGAAATATGACTAACTGCTGTCATCTTAATCTTGATTTCATTTTTCTTTTAGGAACTAGAGTAACATGGCTCAATTATAATTATTCCCATTAAATATTTGAGTTTTTTGATTGCCTTGGTGTATTGATAGAATTTGTATTGAGGTCGGAAGAAATATAGTAATAAACTCTCGGCTTATATATTGAGAAATATATAGACAATCTTCTAATTGACATTCTCCCAGTACAGATGCTTAAAGGCGAACTTGGTTTCAAAAGAGATGCCATTTGAAATGCAATTATTTTTAATATCTTTAAACACAAATGAAAAGAAGGGCAGCCTCCAACACAGCCGGCTTAGTATTTTATTTTCCACCAGCGCAGCAGGGATCATTATTTACAGGGATGCATAATAGGCCATTTCTAAAGACTTTTTTTTACTACTTAAATTGTAACAAGGAAACAAATGCCCACTTATTAAAACTCGAAAAAAAAAATTGAACTAACATTTCATGTTTAGACAAACAAAAATATTCAACAATGATTTAAATTAAAAATTACAGTCTAAAGATAAAATTTTAAAGCCAATACATGACATGATATTTTAAGCTGAAATCGCGTTAGAGATTGTTGTTCTTTATACCAAAGACTTCTTTCAGTGTTCAATTAGTGATATTAAAACAATCTCGTTTTCTATGCTTAATTTGTTACTAATTCAGAGATTTTTCGGAGGTTTAGATAGCCTTTAGATAAGAATGCTTACATATTTAAAGCACTATTCAATATACTTCAGCACTACAAAGGAGTCGAAACAATTGATCGAAATACTTTTGACCGGGAAGAAAATGATGTTTTTCATTACATGGTTTTTAAAGAAATGATTTTTCAAGTGGGACACAGATGACAAGGTAAGAAATCCTTTATTCAGGAAATGAAACTTTTAACAAAAATCCGAGCATGCCAATTGGAATATCCGTAGTTGCATAATAATTTTTTTAAAATTTTTTTTATCAATACACGTGCGATATCCAACGGAAATATTTTGTTTTACCATCATTTGATTCTGTTGTCCCATTGCAGGATTTTAATCGCTGAATCTATTCTCGTTGCCACTCTCAACTATGAAAAGACATCAATTTTCTCATTTATCAAAAGACAGGCATTTCTTCATGATTTAGGATAACAATCTCCCCGGTGAATGCAGTAACATTAACACATGCATAATATACTAAACGGGAGTTTCGTCAGGAACTCTTGTAATCTAATAAAATAACAGAAACGTGTTCCGATTTTCTGCCCAAGATTTTCGTGCCGTTAGTGCTCTAGGTTTCGGAATTGTGATTTCATTTCATTTTCTCGTGTTGCTCACATAAGTTAAGTACACTGTTTTCATTTCCTATTATTATTTACACAAGGCATCAATTTAGAATAGAACTTTCGAAATTCAGTTATTGGGATGTTTTACAGGGTATTGGAAAATGCTGTCCGGTAAATCTTGAAGTTAGTGTTAGAAGTTAAAAGAAGATAATTTTAAAAACGATTCTTGGTCTTTTAGTTCAAAACTAAATAAATCATGGTATTTTTCTTTCTTATTTTAAAAATTGGCTCTCCGAAAAAAGAATAGACAACATATCACCGTTGTGAATTTGTATTATTGCAGAAATGAAATACTTATTCTAAAATTGCTTTGTAGTTTTAATCCTTCAATATTTAATTTCTCATCACCAGTTTTAATTGAAAAAAGGTATTTATTTATATTTCACCGGAAATGGCTCGTTATCATTCTCGATGAATAATATTCAAGCATGGAATATCGTTTATTATGTGGAAGTTTGATAAAAAAAAGTAAACTCTCATTTTTAGAAGAAAAAAAATTATTTTCAAACAAATGTAATAGAAAATAACCGATTTTCAATGTTTAATTCGTTACTTTTTATGATTCTTTTTTCAAATTTTTTTTATTTAATACAGATACGAAATTTATACAACCAATACTTTGTAATCAAAGAAGTAACTTAATTTGAAATGGTCCTTAAGTCTGAATAGTTTATAAGATTCAGGGTTTTAAATTTTTATCTTCTCATCAGCAATAAAATGTTACATCATCTCCCAGAGGACAAAAATTCAATTAATACAGGATTCCAGATCAACGCCATCTGTCGAGCTTTCGAAACACCTGTGCAATTAATATTAAGGCAGAGGCCTACTAATCCCCACTCTATAAAGACGTTTCACCAAGTACGTGGTAAGTTGTTTCAGTTACATAATGCATTTTTTAGATTTCTAACACCCTCCTAGAGAGAATTATCTAACTTTCTGTTTCCTTCTTATCTCCATTTTTTAATCTGTTTCCTATTCTCCGTAAATACTCCACTTTGTAAACTTTTCCCACTAACTTTAAATAAATTCTTTTATTTTTTTAAAGAATTCCATGAATCCTTCTTTTGCATTATTTTAATCTTAATTTTGAAACTGAACTTAATATTAAAAAAAAAACCTTGACACCTTACCAACATAATTTCCGCTTAACTGAAGATTGTAACATTTTTTGGGAGATTTGGTTAGACCTCACCTGTATATATATCCTTCCAATGTTACTCATTAAAAAGTTATGTAATATGAATATTTATGCACCTTAATATTGTTAAGGATGTAAAAAATTAATAAGATTTTTTTTTTCAATTTTAATTGTTACATCTTTTCTCGTTACCACTCTCAACTATGAAAAGACATCAATTTATATTTCTTCACGATTGAGTTTGGCTATCACCCCGGTGAATATAGTAACCTTATCACACTGATTAAGTACCAAACGGGTGTTTCATCAGAAACTTCCGCAATGTAATAAAGTAATAGGAAATTGTTTCGTTTTGATTCCAAAGCGATTTTGATTGATTGATGTTCGAGGCTTCAGAGTTCTGACTTAATTTTATTTTCTTGCATTAATCGCGTAAGTTAAGTATACTCTTTTTATTTCTTCGTATTATTTACACAGGGCAGCAATTTAGCACAGAACTTTCGGAATTCAGTTATTGAGTTGTTTTAGAGGGTATTATAAATGCTGTTTAGTTAATGTTAGAAGTTAATTTCAAAATGAGTCTTGGTCTTTCACTTCAAAACTAGATAAATCCAGGCTGTTTTCTTTCTTATTTTAAAAATTGGCTCTCCGGAAAAAGAATATACAATATATCACCGTTATGAATATGTATGATTGCAGAAATGAAATACTAATCCTAAAATTGCTTTGTAGTTTTAATCACTCAATAATTAATTTCTTATCATCAGTTTTAATTGCAAAAAGGCATTGATTTATATTTCTCCAGAAATGGCGCGTTATCTGTCTTTTTAAATAATTATCTGGCATGAAAAATCATTTATTATGTTTGAGTTTGATTTGAAGAAAAAAACTCTCCCTTTTATATTTAAAAAATTATCTTCGAACGAATGTTAATACAACAAACCGATTTTCAATGTTTAATTCGTTACTTTTTATGATTTCTTTTGTATTTCTTTTATTTATTTAATACAATTATAAAAATTACACAAACAATGCTTTGTAATCAAAGAAGTAACTTAATTTGAAGTGGTTCTTAACTCTGAATAGTTTATAACATTTAAGGTTTAAAATTTTTATCTGCACTTCTTTAGTAAAAGGTTAGACAATTTTCCAGAGGACAAAAATTCCATTAATACAGTATTGGATTCCTACTAATCCCCATTCTATAAAGATGTTTCGCGCATTTCAGTTCTCCAAATACGTGGTGAGTTGTTTCAGTCATTTAATG
>JAOUZG010025211.1:0-17730 GCA_026289955.1 Argiope argentata | reverse complement strand
GTATATTTAAAGCCTTCTAAACGGTTTTTCGGTTTTCCAAAAAACTGGACCTTTTTACATTATTTTATTACATTACAGGAGTTCTCGCTGAAACTACCGTTTAATACATTGCACTTCTGAAAGAATCTATTTATATTTTCACAGGTAAGCATATCGAACCTCACGAAATATAAATTGATGCTTTTTCATAGCTGAGAGTGGTAGTGGAAAATAATTAGACGTTTAAAATTGATTTTAAAAAACTATATATTATTTTTTAAATCTTCTACAATACAAACATGCTTAAATATTTATATTATATATCTTTTCAATGATTAAAATTGGAAATATATTATAAATATTGATGGATCCAGCTTAAACATTTATTACAACGCTATGCAATAGGTATGTCCAAAATGAGCTCAAGCGGCATTTTTTTCTAGAAGTCATTTGATTTAATGTTTGGTGTTCTATCTATCTGTTTATTTATGAGCTCAATACTTCTGAACATTATAAGTAATTTCGTATTGCATTCACAACGCACATGGTAAGACATTGAATGGAAAATATTAGAAAAAAATCCCATTTGAAATAAATATACTCTCAAACGGTTTCTAAACGGCAACCTATCATAAACGAAAATCCCACTTATAACAATTAAAAGTAGGTCAATAACTCTATTTGTAAACGGAGATTGGTTTTTGAGTGGAACCCCACCGAACCAAAATCACTGTGTGTGCGGTGGCTTGCACATGTATAAATGTGCTGTGGTCACCGAGTTCGTCATGACATGAGTAATACCACCAGGAGTCTTAGGTCAGGGGTCATTGTTCTCTATTTCCGATTTAAATTATGATCTGCGCATGAGTGAATGATATGTATAATAGAAATACATCCTCCAAAAACGGTTGTAACAAGGAAGTATCTAAGAAGTACGGTTGGCCAAAGGTGGCACTATTGAAAAAGAAGAGACACTATAACGGCTTAAAATCATTCAGTTCTTTAGAGGGCCTCTCTATTACAAATGCTATTAAAAAAGCGACAAAAGCAAGAGGATCAATCTGTAACAGTATTTACTTGCATTAATTTCTTTAAAAGTTTATTTGAACTATATGGACTGACGAGCCAAAAAAAAATCGGCACACCTGCTTAAAATCGTGTAGAACTCTCGCAAGCATGTGCAAGTGCCACTAAACGACGTATCATGGACTCAACTAAAGTCTGGAGTATTGTTTCAGGTAACTGGAACCATGAATCCTTCAAGGCCGTCTATAAATACAAGGGGGTGGAGATCTCCTTTGAGCAGCACATTGCAAGAGATCACAGATGTGTTCAATAATTTTCATATCTGCGGATTTAGGAGCCCATTGAAAGAGTTTAAATTCAGAAAAGGGGTGTATAGAGCCAGAGTGTACCAATTCTGGTAGTGCAGAGCATTGAATTATAATGCTGGAATTTCCCAACTCCGTCGGAACGCACAATCGACATGAATGGCTGCAGATGTTCAGAAAGTAGACTAACGTGCGAGTGCCCTATCAGATTTGTATCCTGAAGGAATATCGGTCCCATAATCCTCAAACTGTATGCTAACCACATTTTCACAGATACTCCCCCATCTTGTACAGTCTTCTGTTGACATGTAGGGTCCATGGATTCATGAGCACTGGTATTGTCTCCATACCTGTACCCGACCATCTATTCAATAGAATTTGAAACGTCACTCGTAAGACCAGGCGATGTTTTCACAGCCGTTAACAGTCCAATTTCGGTGCTGATGAGCCAAGGCGAGGCTTAAAGCGTTTAGTCGTGCATCATCAAGGGGACACGAGAGGGCATTCGGCTCTTCCAGCCCATATCGATGAGGCTTCGTTATATGGTTCGCACTCGGACACTCGTTGATGACCCATCGATGAAATATGCGACAATTTCCGGAAGGGATGCTCTGATATCGCGCTTAATAATTCTCCGCCGCCATCGTTGGTCCCGTTCTTACAGGATCTTTTTCCGGCTGCAATTTTGTCGGAGATTTAAGGTTTTACCGGATTCCAGATATTCACGGTATACACTTGAAAATGGTAGTGTGGGAAAATCCACATTACATCTCTACCTCAGAGATGCTATGTTCCATCGTTTGAGCGCCGACTGTCTTAATACTTTCCAACTCCTTTAAATCTTTATAACCAGTTAGTGTCGCAGTAGTAGTTAATCTAATGTCTGCGCCGGACACAATTGAGTTACAAATAACTTTTACAAGTGACTCGTTATTGAAAACTCTTACAATAAAAAGAAGAAATATAATCACAGGAAATGAGTTTACATCTAAACAAAATATCTATAAAACTTTCACTTCTTTTGTTGAAAATTAACAGGAGTTCCTAATAAAACTCCAATTCGAAATGGCACTAGAATAAATAAAATAATTTTCAAAATATTTACATCCATCGGGTTAATAACTTTCTTTTCTAAAGGAATATAAATCGATGTCATTTTGCTGATAAAAGTGGTAACTATTCAATAATAAAAATTCGTTAACAATTTCCGAATAAGCATTGCATGCCTACATCATTTCGAGTAAACAACGATATTATGCCGAGATTATTTCCTATACTGGGATACCAATGTACATTCTTTTTAAAAATGCCATTTCGACATAGAAATTTTGTAATTAAAGCAAGAAAAAAAATTATATTTCATTTTCATCTTTTAAAATAATTGCCCAAGTCTCTTTAGTTGTTTCGTTTTTCTGTAGATTTTTTATTTTAACTTCTGCATTTGAACAAGATGTTTTGGTTTTAATGACAGAACGTATCGCGCAATACGCTGTTTTTTATATTAGAGTTATTATATATGTTATTTATATAGAGATAAGCACTCACTTTTGTCGTAGAACAATCTCATAGTACATATCTTTGAATAGTGAGCCTGTTTCAAAAGAGATCTCGGTTGAGAAGAAAATCATTTTACAGCAAAAACATTGTATTTATTAAAATCTTTAGAGCTGCGATTTTAACACGTATTCGTTTATCGTGAATACTGTTTCATGATTATGCATAAGAATCATTAATAACGAATAATAAATAATTTATAATTAACCAATGTAATTTATTGCATTTAATAACGAATAAAAATCTCAATTTAGCCATGTCCTCTTTTAACTCCTTACAAGTGTAGATCTCTTTATCATTTTTTGTTATATAACATTGCATTCTCCTTTAGAACGCTTGATCATTAAATGGTGAATAATTATTTCCAACGAACTATTCACTTGGTGAATGACAAAGTATTTTTCTCAAACCATGAATAAATATCTTTCATTTATGAATATGGCAGCAGGTAAGAAAAAAAAATATTTAAAAATGACGAAAAGAATTTGTTTTAGCCTTTCCTGCCTTTAACGAAACTAGAAAGCACATATATTTTTACTTTGTAATATTTTTTAATCTATTTTTAAATCGTTGGGTTTCTGAATAACGTCGAAATGCACCCATTCATTTTGAAGATTCGTCTGCGTACGATATATCTCGTCACTTGCACTTCTTCTACGATGCAAGTATAATTTAAAATAGAACTTTCGTTTTTTAATGTGGTTCTTAAATGTTGATAGATTTTAGAGCATAACATGTATTAATGCTAGAAATATAATATCTTTCTTTTGAAGAGTTCTACATAAGTGCGATCATGCACTTTCCAATTTTGAGAGCAGAAAAAAACTATATTTACGAAGTAACTAATTAAAAAGTTATCTATTTTTAAAGGGTTTTTTTCATAAAGTTTACTTTAATGATAATATCCCATTTAGAAATATTTATATTATATTAATAAAGTTATTCCATATTTCATCTTTGTGCTTGTTTATTTCTTTTAAAATAAGGAAAATTTATACTACATATATTTGGAACATTAGCTATAGGAGGTCATCATAGAATAATACAATCTAATAACTTTTATTTTATTAATTTTGGTAACATTTTGATTTTCAAAATTTTCTTTCTTCAATTAATTTAATTCTAATTCAATTAAGCAACATTTTCCACGCACAGGTAAATTAAAATGATTTAAAAAATAAAAAAATCGGTACTTATGTATTAGACCGTCGCCAACGGTTTAGCAATATTCGGGCGACGGATTCAAATTTGGCGATGAACTTTCAACGCCAACGAATCAACAAAATGGAGAGATAAAAGACAAAGACAGTTAAGATTTTAAAATTTTTTTAAATAATGGTGGTTTAACAATTTATTGGCTACCCCTTCAAATTTCGCGATAAATATCGTGGTCTAATACGTAAGCCCCAAAAATCCATTAAAATATAATTTATGTATATCCGAATGAGTGTTGTGAAATTACGTTTAATGAAGTAAAACTTTTTTGCTTTATTACTTAACAGATTTAATTTTTATTACAGATTTTATATTAAAACTACTGAAACTAGATTTAATTTCCAAGCCTTAAATTTTTCCTTTGTTTTAAAATTAAATTAGAAATAAAACTGCGAGAAGCTATCCAAATCCACATAAGGGCATTCAAAAACAAGATTTTAAATAGCTCAGAACCTTAGAATTGAATTTGAAAAAGAAATTGTCATTCAAAAATCAATCTACGAATCTATGATTAAAGTCTTTGAAAATTTCTAGAAATAATCACAGATATTTTAAGAAACCTCGAGTCATTTCGATACTTGTTGCCCGGCCAAGTGTCTCTTTTTTTTCATTCCATATTTTTGCTCATAAATCACATGTTTTGTTTATTCCATAATATGAAACTAAATATTTTTATGTTAATATTTACCTTTCTTAGTCACATTTGGAAACCGGCTGGTTTGCCAGTTATTACTGATTATAATTAATTTCGATTACTTTTCTTACACATTATTTATTATTCAAAATAGTTACATATTTAACCGTCATATTAAAACAGACTTGAGAATCAAAATCAGTTTTAATTTCCCATCATTTTTAGACCTTTATCGGACAGATTTGTCACTTCCTAATATACTATTGATCTTCAGTTAAAACTTTCGGTTAATGCAACACATACGAAGATCATGTATCTTCTATTCTGAAAAGGAAATTTTTGGCACTTCCATAAAAATATAAATTAATTTATCACTAATGAAAGTGTTACCTCGATGTAGAATGATTCAACAGTTGAATATGAAAAGAATTTTTTTCAGTTTAAAATGTGATTGTCGCTTGAGAAAAAAATCCTTCAAAGAGTGACGACACATTTCGAAGCGGACGCAGTGCAAGACAAACGTTGATCGCTAGGTGAGATGCATAATTTCTCTTGTCTGACTCAAACACAAGTAAATAAATATCATTTTACACCTAATTAATTCTATGATGGAATTCTAATTCTGTCTTTATCAGCTGAAAAATCTGTGGACTTAACGTCGTAGACATGTATCACTCTAAATTCTCACTGGGCATTCCAAAAGGTATTGGAGAAATGCGACATCTTATTTGCATTTTCACAGTTTTAAACATTCTGACAAATTTGGCTAAAATAGACTTTATTTGAATATTTTGGTTGTTTAAGTATATTAACTTTAAGAAGAATTTTAAACTACCAAATTCTCTAACGTAAAGATCTCTAGAGCATCCTGAAGGGTTGAAGATGAATCTCTCCATCTTTTGCCGAGGAGAGATAGGGACAAAGAAGTAGTAAGGATGGCGAAGGTGTGCAATTGTTAGTTATGAATCAAAACGTCGATCTTTATTGCCAAATTTGAATACGTCGTCAATAAGTTATTAAATTACCAATATTGGCAAGAAACCGCCATTATTGTTTTAAAAAATTTCAAACTTTATATGTCGACAGACATTTTGGTGGTTTCGTTGGCGTCGACACTTTATCGCCAAATATGAATCCGTTGCCATTGAGATACTAAACCCTTGGCGACCGTTTGCGTCGACGATCTAATACGTAAGTACACAAATATTTCCCGTACCCTCGTGTCAACGCCGTCTTTTCGTGTGCTTTAAATATTTATCAGTATTTCCGTCAACAGATTTATGTCTGGCATCAATAGGCCAATATGCCGTTTGAATGGGTTCCATTTGCAAAGATGTCTCTCTTAACAACTTTGTGCGCAATAAATTTAGATACAAGATAACAAGATAATGTGTAAACCCTTTCAAACTTTATAATTTCATAACAGCATTTCACAGACTCAAGAATGAAAATTGACTAATCAATGTATTGAGATAGGCTCTAACGCAATGTGTGAAAAAATAAAAAAGGTTCAATAAAAAAGTTGGAGAATAATCATTTCAATATCAGTCTTCAGGAAAATTATAATTCTACACATAATGTTTCTTCGTGCAAGTTGTTGTTACTAATGGCACTTGCCAAGGACAAGCCCACTCATACATAAGTGTCTCTTGTTTAAAGTAGCGCCAACTACGGTCAAGAATACGACTTTAGCGACACAATCATCACATTCACTTGCTATGCCCCTTTTTTATAGGGGGGGGGCAATCACGCCTCACAGATAGAACTTAAAAGAACAACCATGCCCTAACCGGGAAGCGAATCCGGAACGCTCAGATCATGAGGAAGACATGCTATCTATGTTGCCGGAACGCCGGCGTTTATGAATTTTTCCCATTTTAACCACATGAATAGAAATTATTATTGTTCTAAAATATAGCTTGACACCTACATTATACAAAAGATAAAAATAATAAGATGAAAAGATTACTAAAGATAATAATCCCTCTACAGAATTAAACAACAAGCATATTATAACGAATTTTTAAACCAGTATATTGTGCAATTAGTTATTGGGGATGGTACATGGGGATGAATTTACAACTTCGGTTAAATGTTTTGGAGACGAATTGGAGACGAATGGAGAACTGACGAACTGAACGTTTGGAGATGAATTTTCAATATTAGAGATAATGATATGAAAGAGCCCTAATTTTCCTGAATCAACAAGATAGTGGATTGAAACTTCTTTTCCGATAATGGTTTTAGAATCTTCTTTTAATGGGATACACAGATTTCACTGATCACTTGGTAAGCTGAGCATGAATGTTGACGTTATGTTAATAAAACATAATTGAATATAAAAATTAGTTATGTTTAACGAGTTACGCACAGAACAAAATGGAACTGTAATAATGCTAATTAAACATTCGATGATTTTTTTTCTTTCTTTTTTTGAAATCTAGTATTGGAGATTTAATGGGAAATTCTTACAGGCAAACTATTGCTTTATCGGAGTTTTTAATATTTTTTTTCTTAAATTTGACAATTCCTTCACTGACTTTTCAATAAATTTTGAACTTTCAATGAAATTTTAAAAAAATCCTTTTAACATTTCAAAATGTGTTCACCAATTTTATCATACAATTTTCTCACGTCGATTTGAAGAGAGCAAATTTTAAGAAACAAGAAAAGAACAAAAACCAAGATTAAAATGAAATATTCTATGCATATTTCAGTCTATCATGTCAGAACATAATTTCTTGAAAGGTCAAGCACCATGTGCTCGTGCAAGTTAAAATTATATTTTTATTTATTTTTATAGTTTCAGCGAATAAGTCACTTTAGTATTCCCATTTATTGTTTTAAAAAATATCACGCTTCCTATTTATTTCATTTCATATAATCACGTGCTCAAAATGACATTTTTTCGGTTTTATTTCTTGTTGTCATTAACTTTTTTAAAAAAACCCAGAGATTTAGTAAATGCGATGATAACAAGTTATTAAGAGTTGATTTTTTTTAGATGTTCGTGCAGATAATAATTTTTTTTTGCCTACAGATTTTTGTTGACGCCAAAAACCACATTCACCAAAAAACATCATGTTCTCTTAGGATAAAAAAATTAAACCCCCTAATCAGACTCCTGATTAACTTATTATCTCCCACCGTGTGTTTAGCAATCACCGGTAGTATATTCAATTATAAACAGGACAAGATAAAAGGTCTAAATTCTCATTTTTGATTAATTTTTTTATAAATTTGAAAAGTCTTTAAATGACCGGATCTAATAGCAGAAACTCTTCTTCGAATTTAACGGAACAACATGACGGGTTCTATCCTTGCTATATTCATGGAATCAAATTGTTCTAAACTCCTCTTATAAATGGCGACTTGAATGAGTTGCTATTTTAAGAGATGCGTGCTAAGTGTTATGGTTTGTTTCAGAACTTTTTCCTATTTCCTTTTTCCTTAA
This sequence comes from Argiope argentata, assembly GCA_026289955.1. Taxonomy (NCBI): domain Eukaryota; kingdom Metazoa; phylum Arthropoda; class Arachnida; order Araneae; family Araneidae; genus Argiope; species Argiope argentata. The sequence continues at coordinate 9,563 of JAOUZG010025211.1, read as the reverse complement.
GATATGGGTATTATTTATTATGCATTCTGCTTTCAAACTGACTTCATTTCTTTTAACTCTTAGATTTATATGTAACATTGTCGGAAGCATTTTTAACTTTCCGTGAATTTGAATGCTATTCGCTTATATAATAAAAAATATGTGCTGTTTATTTTTTTCATGTAGTTTTTTCGAGTAAAGTTAAAGCGTGGCGAAAAGTAAGAGCCAGACAAAAAAAAAAGCAAAAAAATAATAAGTTCAAAAAACTCTGAAAATCGCACTGAGAGAGGGGAATCTAATGATACATTTTGTCTGATCAAATAAATGTTTTCATTGTTTTTATATCGTCTTGCTTCAAAGCTATATAGGCTATACAAAGTCTCAATACAATCTAATAAATCTCTTTGCTTTCCAGTATATAGCAATTGGCGCTTTTATTTAAAATTATGCAAGAGCCAATTCAATAAACTAAATTTTAAAATAAAATCATAATAATGAAGGAATTGAAAATAGAAAGTAAACTTGTTGCTATATTACTAATTAAACACTCCAAAAACTTTTTTATAAAATCCCTGGAGTTTCCATCTGGCATATTATCGAATATCTTGCGATTGGTATTAACCGGAAAGGTGGTAATGGAGCAGAGTCAATTAACTTTCCCGTATACAGAAAAGGCCGTTTTAAATTCGAAAGCTTTTACACAAATGAATTTAATATATGACATGAATTTTAAAACTATAAATTCTTAAAATGCATAGCACAGAACTAAATACAGAAGACGAAATCACAGCAAAACCGAAAAGCATTACATTTGTTCTCAAAAAGAACAGGAGCTTTAGATAAAACCCTCATTTCAAATATGTCCTGTATAGTAAAATTATTTTTTTATTAACCGGGTTCGTATATAATTATTTCTAAAGGAATATAAATCGGTGTATTTTTGCTGATTAAAGGGGTAACTATATATTTTTTAAAGGTTAAAAAGAAAAACAATTTTCGAATTCAGGAGTTTGAATAAGCAACGATTTCTTGTTGTACATTCAATTAAAAATTATATTTTAAGAAAACAAAATTTTAAAATTCATGCAAAAATTATGATATTTTTCAGTTTGAAATGAGCTTAGATATTTTCCTGTTTTGAACTGAACGTTCTAATCATATTTTTAGTTAATATTTTTCTGTAATTTTTTATTTCCTTAGTCTTGTCCGAAGCTTACTAAGCAGAACCTGGTCCATGATTTCCTTTTGGTACTGGACTTTCTCTGATTGAATGAGTTCATGGACCTGATCTATCCCTGCTGGTCACTGGCATGAGAAATAACAGCAGAAAGAATTAAATACAAAAAAGAGAAGATACAGGATGATCGAAAAAAAAACACTAACAAGTCTTTTAAAATCATTACGAAGTCTCGTACAATCGAAAAAGAAACGTATATATGTGTATACTTTACTAAAGTAGAGTCGAGTCCAACTAACAATCAAATAAGAAGGTGAAATTTGAAAAGAAATAAAGATTTAAAAAATTTAGGTACATTTTTTCAAAATATAAATAAGAGCTAGTCAAATAAATAAACAAAATAACTATGTAGTATACATCCTGGAAAAAGGTCTGGAAAAACGTTTTTTGAATTTGTCAGTAGGATAAGCAGATATATTTCACACAAGTATTTTGTATTTTACATGACATTAAAAATGGTTTGCCTTAATTTTCAAACTTGTATTATGTGGTTTTAACATAATAATTGTTCGTGATTACGTGGTAGTGGTGGGATATTTGAAAAACAGAGAGAAGAAGTTAAAAGGGATTTCCTTAAATTTATGGAAATCTGAAAAACTCTGAGGGGAAGGGGGTAATTTCTATTATATTTTGTTCGATCACATTTACTTTATTTTCAGTAACTTTCTTTTGTGTCTTTAATTTACGGTTAGAGCAACTGAAAACCTGTCTGAATAAACTCTACAAAAATAATTTATGTTCAAGCACGCATAAAAGGCCGTTTTGATTTGGAAAGCCTCTTCCACACACGAATTATATATATGACTAGCATAGTTTTGCTGAAACTGGTTAAAATAAGCAATAAAGAACAAATCACAGAAGATGAATTTGCAGCAAAAAAATCAAAAAATCTTTACTACTTTTTTTCTGAAAAATTACAGGAGTTTATAACAAAACTCCTTCTTGGTTAAGACATGTAGTTTTCCCCGAGGTAACCGGGACATTCACCGGGTCAATAAAGCGTTATTTCTAAAGGAATATAAATCTCTATCTTTTTGCAGATTAAAGTGGTAACGATTCAATAATAAAAATTCGTAACCAATTTCCGAATTAGCAATACATGTCTACATCAATTTGAGCAAACAACGATATTATGTCTGCATTATTTCGCATACTCGGAAACCTATTTACAATCTTTTAAAAAAATTCATTTCAACGAGGAAATTTTAAAATTAAAACAGAAACGAAGATTTTTAATTCCTTTTTTTTTTGTCTTCATATAATACCTCATGTCCTGTTTTTTGTTTCGTTCTTCAGTAGATTTTTTTTAATTATACCACTTTTGCTTAGGGTGATTTGGTTTTAGAAACCAGAGTTACAACGCACTAATCTGAGTTTCATATTCTGAGAGATAAGCACTCACTTTTGTTGTAGAACAATCGCATAGTTCGCATGTTTGAATGGGGAGCCCGTTTTCAAAAGAGATCTCGGTTGAGAAGAACTTTATTACACAGCAATATCATTGTATCTAATAATATAATTAGCGATGCGATTTTAAGTCTTATTTGTTTATTCGTGACTTCTGTTTCACGCTCGTGTATAAGATTATTCAATAAGGAATAAGAAGAAATTTATAATTATCAAATGTATTTCATGATTTTTAAAAATAACGAATTAATCTTTGAACTTAGCTATGCTATTCCGTTATTCTTATAAGAAGGATCTCTTGATCACTTTATGTTATATGTCATCGTATTATGTTATTGTACATTGTTGTATGTCATTGTATGTTATATGTCATTGATCATTACATTATGAAGAATTATTTCCAATGAAATATTCACTTGGAAAGATGAACAATTATTTTTTTACTAAACATATATTAATATATTTCGTATTAGAATATGGCTGCAATTAAGACATATATAATGAACGAATGCAGAAAAGAATTTTTTTTAAACTTTCCTTTCATTAAGAAAACTAGAAATCACATATTTTTTTACCCTATAATAATTTTTTACATCTCTTTTTAAATTGCTTTTTGAAGAACGTCGAAATGCACAAATTAATTTGAGTTTTTTTACACTATTTATATCGTACCACGTGCATTTTTTCTTCGGTTCAAGTAAAATTTAAAATAGATCTTTCTTTTTTCATCTGTATTTCTTAAAAGTTGATAAGTGTAATAAAATCATATATGAAACTATGATTGAATTATTTGAGAATTTCCAGAAGCTATCACAAATATTTAAAGAAACCAGGAGTCCTTTTGATGCTTATTATCTCGCCTTCATACGTCTTTCTTAAAATTCCATTATTTTGCTCATAAATCACATATTTTGTCTTTCAAAGTAAGTAAAACAAAATGTTTTTCAAATAACTTTCAAGTTTAATAATCATATTTGAGAATAAGGTGGTTTAAAGTTATTATTATCTATAAGTAATTTTAATTGCCTTTCTTATATATAAATTATTATTCTAAAAAATTATATTCTTTATGCATCATATGAAGACTGATTGGAAATCAAACTGAAATAATGTTCAGATCATTTTTAGCCTATTATCCGATAGTTTGTCCCTTCCAAATATTCTATCGGTCTTGAGTTAAAACATTCTGTTAATGTAATACAAAGATCATACATCATCTATCCCAGAAAAGAATTTTTTGTCATTTCCAGAGAAATATAAATAATTGTATTAGACACAATTTATGAAATATAATGATTTTTAGCTATAAATAACTGTGATATTTTTCAATTTTCAAAGTTCACGTATCAACCGTTCTGGAAAAGAAAAATTTGGCATTTCTATGGAAATATAAATTATGTAATTTACCGCTATGAACTGTTACCTAGATGGTGAAAGATTCAACGGTTAAATGTGAAAAGAACATTCTCAAATTGGTTTTGGGAAACTACAACTTCACATTTCAGTTAATATTATCCAATACTTAATCTTTTAGAAAATTCTATTTCAAGAGAAATACAAAAGAAAATCAATGCAAAAATAAATAAAAGGTTTAATGTCTTTTCTTGGAATATTAGATTGAACTTAAAATTCCAGTTTAGTTTCAAATTTATTTCTTGCATGTATAATTATAATAATTGTTGAAATTTTAAAGTAGCAGCATATTGACAATATGGACTCAGAATATAGACATTGAAACCTCTTATTTCCAAAGCTGTATATAGATTAAGAGAAGGCTATTAATTTATAAGGGAAATTTGACTCTAGAAAAACGAATATTCTAATCCTGTAATTAAAGTATTTTAGTTCTTGGTTTTGGGTTATAGTATTTATATTCGCGATCGTTCCATGTATTTTTTATGCATAATTTTCTCTGCGAAATCAGAAAAGATTAAGGTATAAAAATAGCGAAACTGAGATCATCAACCTAACACAATGGTGATGACAGAAGAATCGGACATATTTCTATCGTTTTATCTTATTAAAAAATCTTCAACCCAAACACCAATTTGGAAAAGTATAAATAAAATCTTACTTTTTCTCACCGGGAAATAGAATTCACTTCCATCCTGAAGTCATACAAATTGATGCCTTTTTTTATCTGAAAGTAGTTGCGAAAAAAGGATTCAATAATTAAATTTGAAAAATTAAACTCATGCATAAAAAGTAGATATATACAAAAAAAATACAGAAACTTCAAAATATATTGATATATATCGCCTAAATGAATAAAATTTGAAAGATAATATAAATATTGATAAATTATGAGTAAAATATTTTTTTTACTGTGACATATAACAAGCATGATCGAATGTTGGTTAAAATTCTTTTTTCCGTCTTCAATTAAAGTTAAAACGAGTCAGTTTGAAGAAGTGGACATAAGGCCAGTAATTTAAAGAGAAAATCTAATGCTAAAGGATATAGTTTTACAATACTTTAACAAAACCCCAACATTTCAGTGTTTCAGTAAGAGGATACATATTAACAGAAGTTCAAAAAATATCAAATGCATAATTTTATAAGCAAGTCACACGGAAATTAAAAGCAAAGATGGAAAAAATTGTTACTACAAATACATTTAAAACCTTTAAATTATACTATTGCAAGAGTTCCTGTTGAAACCCCCGTTTAGTATGTCAAGATTCTGATAATTCAGTTTCCTTCACCGATGAAGTCAGCGAACCTGAAGAAATATAAATTTTTTTTTTCGTAAATGAGAGTGGTAGAGTAGAAATGATTCGGGTTTTAAAATTAGAAAAAAATCATATTCGGCTTTATTTATCTTTAACATTATGGAATTTATTTAAATATTTGTATTGCACACATTTTTAAAGATTAAAATTGAAATGATAATATTAATATTGATGGATACGATTTAAAACTTTATTACACAACGCTATACAGTAGGAATGTCAAATGTCCCTTAAAATTGTTCTTTAACCAAATAAAAGATTTCTTTCATTTTCGTTTGTTGTTGTTGTTGCTGTTAGTGGCATTTGACTTAGACAAGTATCGACGAGACATCAGCGAGTATTAAGGTGAAAGGAACGTCTTTTGCTTTGAACAAGCACCAACTGGGTCCAAGAGTACGACTTGGTTACTCATTCATCGCAGTCGCTTGCACAGCCTCTTTTTAAAGGGGGGCACATTCACACACCTTAAAGATAGAAAACAGTAGAACAACCATGACCAGACCGGAACTCGAACACGGAATACTCACCTCCCGGGGGAAGACACGCTACCCCTACGGAACACCGAATTTTCGTCTGCAGTCTTTTTGAATATCACCGCATTGGGAACAAAGCATCCAACATATCACTTCCGTGAAAGTTTGATCAACTGAGATTAATTAGGTCGGTTCTCGTGTGTCTTCGGAATACAACATTCTATGTATATGACTCGCGATAAGCGTTTCACATTGAGGTGAAAAGGGAGAGTGGGGCAGAGGATCGATGACATCTTCGAATTCGCAGTCAGAACAATATGGGAAACTGATCAGATTTCTAAAGACAATAGATTATATAAAGTAAATAATCAGTCTAAAGCGGGCTAAAAACAAAGAAGGATATGAGAAATTTAACAGAAAAATGGACAAAAATCCTTAGGACCTTAGCGGACTTTAGCTTCTAAATTGCAGTCAACCTTATGCATTTCCTTTTTTCAAAGTCAATAAAGGTGTCGTCCATGATAACTGGTTTTAGACTGAAATATGGAAGGACGATCCAAAATTGCATTTCTGTTGTTTAGATAGACGATGTGAATAACTAAACTAACCAAAAACGTCTGTCAAACCTATTTTCTGCAAACAAGAATTTCTGAAAATGAAACATATAAGAATTATCGTTAAGGTTTTTCATAAGAATATTATATCATGGCCGGGAGCATTATACCAGTTAAGCCGAGTTTCACTTTTTCCAAAGTAGCTATTTGATTTAATGTACATTAATCTATCAATTTGGGACGCAGTATTCATGGGCACAGTAAACAAAAAAATAGAAGTAATTTCGCATTGTTTTTTAAAACTATACATATTAGGACATTAATGGAACAATAGGATAATTAAATAACTTGAAATTAATATGCAACCAAGCGTATTCTTGGCAGTTCTACGACAACGTATCGTAAACAAAATTTTGCTCATGACTTTTAAAAGGAGCTCAATAATATTATATGATTGGGTTGGGAGTTGGATCCCCACCGGCCGAAGACTCACGGTGTGTGAAGTGCCTTGCGCATGTATAAATTTGTTTCTGGTCACATAGTACACCAAGTCATGAACAAGACCACTACGAGTACTGGCTCGTAGATGTTCGTTTTCTAATTAAGGTCTAAATTATGATCTCTGCATGATTGAATGAAATTTATGATAGAAGTCCATCCTCCAAAAAAAATTATAACGAGGAAGTATCTAAGACGTACCCTTGACCAAAGATGGCGCAACTATTACACAAGAGAGACTCTCTTTGCTTAAAATCACTGTCTTTTTCTGTGGGCTTATCTGTTACAGTTGCTATTAGAAACAGCAACAAAAAACAGAGGATAAATCTAAAACAGTATTTGCCCGTATTATAATTTTTTGCAGACGTATATTTGTAATATGTAGTATTTTATGCTCCCGGCATTTCAACTTTTGTGTTGTATAATCGTTTAGATATTTTAATAGAATTTTCTCATTTGGTTTTCAAAAATGTAAAAAAGTGACAGATTTTGGCAAACACGCCATTAATTCTACTTTATTTTATGTTGTCTTTACGGAGCAGGTGGTATGTCAGCCCAATATTTGCCAAATATTTGAATTAAATATTTAAAATAGCGTGCACCTAATTTCTCATTCGGGTTGAACTCTTGCGTCTTGTTGCGTAGCTATTTGTTTTAGTCATCCATTGGGTGTTTATAAAAGAGCAAAACATTCATTGAATGAGAAAAGACAGTTGCAATGGTTTATTCATGAGGCATGCAATCGGATGATTTTTGAAAAACTATTAATGAAAATTTTCTTGCAGAGGAAAGCCGTAAAGATTGAGGAAAGATTGAAAGATTAAAACTGAAAGGATATTTCTGAAACAGATTTCGATTACTTCTCTCATAAATAATTTATAATTACAAATAATTATATTTTTTAAGCTTCATATTGAGACAAGACATGGGAATCAAAATCAGATTAAATTTGCAACCATTTTTAGACCTTTATCGGACAGCTTTGTTACTTCGGAATATGCTATTGGTTTTCAGTTAAAATGTTTGTTTAGTGCAATACACACAAAAATCATGTGTCGGCTATTCTGGAAAAGAAATTTTTGTCATTTCCTGAGAATTATAAAAAAATTATATTTATCGCCATCGAAAGTGTTACCTAGATGGCGAATTACGAATTCACATTCAAAGGTTGAATGTGAAAACCATTTTTTTCTGATTAGATTTGGAAATCTAGAACTGTAAATAACAGTTATTAATTTCCAGGACTTATTTTTTTTTTTGAAAATTATAAGAGAAATACCAATTTTTAAGAGAATACCAATAATTTTAAGAGAAATGCCAATTAAAATTTATATAAAAATAGGTAAAAAGTTTAACATCTTTTCTTGATAGCTTGCTTGGAACGGAAAGTTCCAGTTTCATTTAAAATTTCTATACTATATGCATAAATATAAGATTTAGTATAGATAGTGATCCCACTTATTATCAACGCTGTAATTGTTAATTAGATAAAGAAAAGTATCTTCCATAGTACAGCATTTTAAAAGGTATGGCTGTTAATTTACAAGGCAATCTAGCAAAAAAAACTAACTTTATAATCCTGTAATTAAAGCCATTTATTTCATGGTTATGGTTAAGGTTAGAAATCTGATTATACATTTTGTCTGATCAAATTAATTTTTTAATTATTTTTATAACGCCTTGCTTCAAATCTAAATAGGCTATAGAAAGTCTCAACACGATCTAAACAATCACTTTGCTTTCCTCTACATAACAATTGGCGCTTTGAAGTAAAGGACATTACCGATCAATCAATGCATTTATTGGGGAAATTATGCAAGAGCCAATTAAGAAAATTCCATAATGAAATAATGAAGGAATTGAACATAGAAAGCAAACTTCTTGCAATATTACTAATTAATCCTTCCAAAATCCTTTTTTAACAAAAGCCTGGAATCTCCAAATGGCATATTATTGATTGGCATTCGCCAGGACAAATTAATTCAGCAAATCTATTAACTTTCCCGTATACAGAAAAGGTCGCTTTGAATTCGAATGCTCTTACACAAATGGATTGGATACATGACTTCAATTTTGAAACTAATATCTGTTTAAAGTCCATAGCAAAGAACTAAATACAGATGCCGAAATTACAGCAAAACAGATAATCATTTCATTTGTTCTCAAAAAGAACAACAGATTCTGTTAACACTCCCGTTTCAAATATGAAGTGTCAATTTAAATTATTTGTATCAACCGGGTTTTGAGCCTAACATTTCTTAAGGAATATAAATTGATCTCACAATTATTTTTGTATTTGACATGAAATTAAAAATGGTTTGCCCTAATTTTCCAACTTGTATTATGTTTTTAATTATAATATTTTTTCGTAAATTCCGTGGCAGTGATGGGATACTTGAAAAAAAGAGAGAAGAAATTAAAAGAGATAACCTTAAATTTATGAAAATATCAAAAACGCGCAGGCGAAGGGGGTGAATCTTATATCCCAACTTGTCCGATCAATTTACTTTCTTTTCAGTAATTTTCTTTTGTGTCTTCATTTCAAATTAAATTAATATACGGCTTTATAATTTTACAGAAAACTATTTAAAAGAAAGAGTAGAGAAATAATCACATAAAATGAGCTAACTACAAAGCAATCTTTTTTTTCTTGAAAAATAACAGGAGCTTCCCGTGAAGCCCC
>JAOUZG010025200.1:5125-15180 GCA_026289955.1 Argiope argentata | reverse complement strand
AAAAGATGACACTCGAAAGAGCTAGTTACAAATGTCACTGAAAATTATTGACAGAATCCACGGAAATTCTATAAATAATAAGTATAAAAATGTTAAAAACATTTGTATGTACGGCCGGGCACTTGTCTCTTTTAAAGATGCCTGTAATTTCTGGTGCTAAACTACTAAATACATTTTCTTCAAAACTTATGTTACGATTTACGACGTTATGTAACTCTACAATTATAATATCCTAGTAACAACTTTTTTTTCTTCCAATTAATTCTCATTCTAATGTCCGTTAAACAGTTGCTGTTTTTTAAAGTACTCAATGAAGTGAATGTTTTAAACTTAGCTTTTACAATACATCTAAATATTCTTCGGTAATAAAAGTGTTCTAATAATAAATGTTCTGTGGTATGAACAAATTTCAGATGAAAGTATTTAGGAAGCTAATATGATTCTTGATCTTACTTAATAAATAGAGGAAGTCTGCATTACAATGCTCTAAATTATTTTGAGTTTTTTAATGCAATTTTTTATTACTTTTTTAAAATGTAAAATAAATATAAAATTGATCTGACGAGATTTCTAACTAAAACGTTATATTGTCTATAATCAGGCACTTTTTAATACTTTATAAAACTCAATAATAAATGGTGATGGATTTAACAGTCTTGTTATTTTTCTCTATTATCCTTCGGCCCATGACTAAGACGGTATGTGTAATAGAAAATAAGACATGGATTATGATGGACCGGCGTATGGAACTTTCAAAGAGAAAAATTCAAAATATTTCCCCTTTGATTGTTGCTTGTTTCCAAGATCTCACAAAATACAAAAGGGAGTCATCTTTGCCATTTAGTAGACTGTGCTTTTGTGGTTCAGTGAATGAAAATTTCTTCATTTTTTTTCTCACTGATTCGCTTTTTAAGACAGCAGCCTACAACTATAGGTCAAACACTTCGCATGCATACAGAAATCTGGAAAGATATGTGATGACTCAAATATTAGTCTGACTATTTGACTAAGATTCAAAATTATAAATTCGTCCCGATTTGGCACTTATGAACCTAAATTCAAACGCCTAAAAAGAACATATTTAATATAGCACTCGAAATCGAAGAACCATCATGTAACAGAGTTTATTGCACATCAAATCCATCATTGACCAAACGTCCTCTCGCTGGTGTAGTGTGGTATGGAGAGGGATAAAAACTGAGGTGTCATCCTCTCCATCTGACCGCGGTTCAAAATTACCAGGTTCGTCTAAAAAAAGCCCTAGTGTTACTTTACAACGGAACTTAATATAACTAAAAAAACATATTTCAAGATATCCATTCTATTTTTGCCCTTAGAGCAAATTTTTTCGGCAACAATATAACATATTAAAAGCTCTGATGGATTTTAATAGATTTTTTTTATTGTTACATTTCAGGAAGAAGTTGCCGCAGCTGCTATCACGAAGACATCAGCACCGGTGGAAGCAATCACAAAAAAAGGTATCATTTTGGCGCTATTTTTCTTATTTAGTTAAGGAATATAAACTTTGATTAAGGAGCCTTATCTTCTAAATGTTCTTGTGTTAGAAGAACACATTTTTCAATCTGTTTAAAACAAACAATAATGAGCAAAAAACAGAGTACAGAAACTTCATTATCATATTGCACATACTTAATATGACGAAGTAATTTCAATTTTGGTATCCAATATGCATCTAATAGAAGGAAAAAGTACGGGACATTATAGCAAAACTTAAAATAAGATATGTTGAGCGGCATGTGTATTGCTGTTTTTCACTTAAATGTGACGTCAAAGGAATTGACCACTTTATAATAATTGTTTATGAAAAAATGAGTATAATTATTATATTTATTTGGAAAAATATCAAATTTATATAATGTATCATTATAACTATATATAATCAGGACAAAAATTTAAAAAAAATTAATAAGGGAATAAGTAACATTAAAATTTATTGGCATACTAAAACAGTAAAAAAAATTATAATCCCAGAGCCAAAACAAAAATCGTAAAATAAAATGATGCGTTGAAATCAATATCATAAGAAAATCGAAAATAAAGAAGAATAAGAAACCTGAAACCATAATAGATTTTAAAAGAAAAGAAAAATTTAAATATTCGTAAAGAATTAAAATATGATAAATTTGAATAAAGGTGAAATTTAATTAGAAAATCAGCTTTTAATTCAATACTATAACAGTCGTTTAATCTTTCTGAATGTTAGTTTGCAAGTTAAAATTCTAATTTCAATAAGTATTTTCTGTGTTTTAGTACTCTATTAAAAAGGTATTTTTAAAAAACTTTTATATCATTTCTATTCTGTTTCTGGCGGAAATAATTTAATGATATGTTTATAAAAATATTTAAGTAATGTATTAATACATTTTTCTATAAACTTATTATCGAAAAAATATTATTTCATAATACATTGTAATTGTATATTTTCTAAAGATGCGTAAGTTTTCATATACTTTTATTTTAGAATATGAAAAATTGAATTAAAAAAATTCATTTTATAAAGGAAAAGAGAAATTTAAAATAATTTCTAAAATTGATTCGATCCTATCGAGAATTAATATCAAATTTAAAAACGCGGCTGTCAGACCAACGGAGACCTTGACCCAATTTTCATCAACTATAGTTATTTTCATATAAATTTGATGATAATTCTGTGAACAATACCAAATTAATTGATTTTTAATATGTTGAATTAATTAACCAGTTTGAGAATAAATAAGAACAACTGGAATGAACATTGTAATCATGATTTACTTTGAAATAACGGCAAAATTAGGACTGTTTAAAATATTACATTCTAGGCTAAAGAAAAGATTTAGCAGCGACTTCGTGTGATAAAACACAACATGGTTGAATCGGGACCGTTCTTGAGCATCAGTATTTGGTCGTGTTTTTTAAATCAACATTTTTCAAAGACAATAATATTCATTTTAGCAAAGAATAACTCCCATGAGGTTTGGTTTGCTTTTAGATTTCCTAGTATTCTCTCAAGCGATGTAAAGATATAATCCTGTTTTCTCCGAATCTTTCAGAAAAGTACCAAATTCTAATAAATACTGAAGATGCAGTTGATTTCCACTTCATTTAAAATCTACACCTGGGTTATTTACACCAGAAGAAGATGATACACTTTTAATTTAAATTTGTCATAGATCATTGGTTCATGGTTTTAACTGGATATACTAGTTAGACATAGGATTTTCAATTCTGACCACGAATCAGAGATGATATTATAGGAAATTGAGGAATATAACTTCACTTTTCTACCGTTAAATTTCAAACTATAATCAAAAGATCTTTAAATGATTTCTAAATAATAAGAAACAAAAAAGTTAAAAGCTTATTATCTGGAAATAAAAAACACATTTTGATTTGAATTTTTATAGTAAGAAAACGCAGTCATTAAAAACCAATGTGTTAGAAGCAATTTTTTTCTTTTATGCGTCAAGTAAACTGCGTAGATAATAATCATATACGCGACATAGATAATAATCTTGTAAATTTCGTAGGTAATTCTTCTTAGATCTCAAAAAAAATTAAAATTAACGCCATTAAATATTTACAGAAAAACTAAAAAAGGCTTTAGTTTTCATTCCATAATGAAAAAACCTTGATACATATTAAGCAAAATAATTTTTATGAGAATGCTCAAATTAAAATAAAACGGAAACAAAATTAACATATTTAAAAAGATAAAAATAATTTTTTAAACTTTTAGATGATGCAAAAATCCAATTCTCAGCTTATGTTTCGCAAATTATAAACGAAAAAAGCAAAAGTTTTGCTTAATTTTCACTAATTATAATAAAAATTCAACCCACAATACCCACTGGGTCGGGATAACTAGATTCGCATCCCTTGAGCAGCAGTTTCAAACCCGCCAGCCAAAAACTCTCCGTGTGTGTGTGTGCACGCGCGCGTGCGGGTTTTGTCAGGCGCACGTTAATTCAATGGTAGTCCCAATGTCTTCCATGTCCACTGGACGTACTGGGGCAGAGGTGATCGCTTTCTGTACCAGATCTAACTTACGATCTGTGGATGAATGAATGAATGAAATGCATGAATGAAGTCCGCCCCGTAAAAAGGGCTTGTGACGTGTGTGAGCTAGAAGTCAGGCTTTTAACCTCGTGTTCTCAGGGCACATACCTCTGAAATTACTGCACACCTTCTTCTGTTGTAAAGCGAAACACTAAAACACAACTAAGTACCCATTCACATTCATCAAAGTATATTGAGCAAAATTTACTAGCAATTCTACATTTAACGATTTTAGATTAACGATTAACGAGTTTAGCATATATGCCCAAAGACTCACATTTACTTTTATTACTATTAGTGATAATGCTCTTGGACGAACTCTAATATCATGAGCTCCATTTTATTAATCCTACTTGATATGAAATACAAATTTTCTTTATCAAATTTTCAAATTCGTCTGAAATTAATTCGTGGAAGTAATCTTGAGATTTTTCAGAATATTACCCCCCCTCCCATTATTTTCAATTACTCTTATAATTATTACATTTTATTTTTAGAGATTACTTGCGAAAATCGTGCATAATTTTTTCATTGAAAGATGATGATGTTAATGTACTCTCTTTCGTCATTCATGACACACGAGTGAATTGAAGATTGACTGAATGTCATTTTTTAATGATCTTGATGACGAATGTTGAAAGATATTTTTGAATTGTGGTGATTCACTGAATTTTTTTTTTACATTTGCAGTTTTTCTTCTAACTTAGAATCAGAACTTTTGTAGAAATTTGCCAAACTATCCTGAGTTGCTGGATGTTTTGCATGTTGCAAATTAAATTTGCAGCCAGAGGAACGCATTTTTATTTCAAATTCGGCAATTCCCATATTCTTTCAATATCAATTTATTACGCCCTAGTGATAATTTGTTAAAAATACAGTAGGAAAAACAAAGGCAGTAACGCTAAAAATAATGCAGATTTTAAATTAAAATATCGATAAAATGTGAAGTTTTACGACTTCGAGCATTTAAATTCCAATTTTTTTCTTCAGACAAGCAATCTTCTATTTTTTACTATAATCCTACAGAATTATTTGATTCACAAATAGTTGAATTTTTAAATCATAGGAATTTCTGTGATAAAACATTCATTTAAAATGCCCACAATTCTTGGATTTTTAAGCTTTGTAAATTTCTTTAAATATCAACGGCACTTTATTAAATACCAATATCACTTATAATCAAACAGAAATTATTTTTAACCCTGAAGTCAAAATACATAAATTAAAGGCTGGCAATCTGAGAAATGTTATATTTTAAGTTTTAAAAACTGATTTCTTTTAAAGACAGAAGAGAATAAATAACAAGTTACTGTTATTTAAATTCTAATCAGAATCATTCAAAATATGGGTTGACAAAAACTATGATATGGTATTTTGCAACTACACACAAAAAAAGTTTTCTGTGCCAGAAGTAATTTATTAATTGTAAATTTTAGAGAGTTAGATATGGTGTTTAAATAACTAAACTAAAAACAAAGGTCTGATAAGTTTATTTTATTTTAATATGAATATTATCTCTAACTACAGATGGAGTTAGATTTTTAAATAATAATGGCTTTATTTACGTAAATCATTTTAGATAAAAATGTTAAGTAAAACCTTTTACTAAACGTTTTTGCCGGCGTCCTGGTACAGAAGTAGCAAGTCTTCCTCGTGATTGGGAGTCACGGTTCTCGCCCTGGTCATGGCATGGTTGTTCTTCGGTGCACTCTCTCTAAGATGTGTGAATATGTCCCCCCCCCCTGTAAAAAGTGGTTGTTCAAGCGAGTGTTTGTACCATCCTCATATGACAAGCTACTACACCCCTCTTTCCATTATACAGCGGATACGTCGTCAACATCACTAAACATTTTAAATTAATTTAGTTTATGCTTGTGAAAATGATATTTTGAGATATATTTTTCACTCACATCCTGATTTGTTAAAGGATTCAATTTTTGTGCTGTCAATAGCCCTTTTAAGAAATTCTTTAATTTAATTATCATTTAACTTTGATGAAATTAAATCTTGATTTTCCATCAGAGAAGTCACATAGTTTTAAGTTTGAGAAACAAAAGACCTCGCAATTAAAAAGTTGGAAAGTAATTAAAATAAAATAAAAATCTGCTACTTAATACTTTAATTCATATAAGTTCTTAAAAAATCTTCAATTCATTTTGATTATTTTTATTCAAAACAATCTGTTAAATTTTGTTTTTATTATAATAAAGGTGTTTTTTGTTTTGTAAAAGCATAAATTTTAAGTTAGATAAAAAAAATTTCTTTCAATTTTTAAATAGTTTTGACAGTAATTTTAGGTCTTCTACTCTAATGACCTATTATTTTTTTCAGTAGTGAAAAAAAACCATAAATGATGCATGTCGTGAAATGGAAGAAATATCAGAAAAATGCATCGGATCAACATAATATCCCTGTTTAATATTTATAAGAATTTAATATAGAGTTCAAAAGTATTTGCGTTCCCTTGAAAGAGTTCTATTGTCTGATGTCTGAGGGATAAAACGATAGCAAATTATTTCATTTTCCCTTTCTTTTTTCTAAATTTCAAGTGTGGAAATTTTTCACGTCTGCGAACTTCTACACGGAAACTCGTACTCGCAGATAGCCATGAAGAAAACAAAAGGAAAAGTCGCGTGATAAAAAGTAAATAAACTTAATGAGCAACTGTAAATTATTTATTCTGATGAAGAATCGTTTTTGTATTAGATTCTCCACCCTGTTTAATTAAAAAAGTCTCATTTCATTTTAAATCACTTATTTTATTAACGACATTCTCGGGTCAAGTTCAAAAGCTACACGGGCCATAGGTTGTGCATCCCTGATCTAGATGAGGTTTGATCTAAATCCATGAACTTGGTTCAAATTTGACTTTTTATTCTCAGAATATTTTGCAAACATGAAATTTTGTATCTTTATAGATGAGCCGTATAAAAAACTAATTTTTTAAACTTTTTCATTTTTATTCTCTGCAGAAGTTAAAGAATTTTCATATTGTTACGTTTTTAGCGTAGCGGGATCGGATTGAATGGACTTTATTTGAGGACAGCACAAACAAATTTATTTACAGCTATTTACAGGATGACTTGGAAAAGTAAAACTTCAGAAAACACAATTCAGCAATAATCAGTCACTTACAGCGTAAATGCAAGTCTTACGCACAATAAACACGGTTTGCAAAACAGCTATAGTATAGCACAGCAACAGTCAATCACAGCGAGCTCAATAACACAGCGTTAACAGCAAACGCAAACACCGCTCACTAAGCGAAAACCCGCAAGTCCAGCAAACCGCTTCTCTTCCCCAAAGAGAGATCCTCCGCAGGAAAAGGCAACCCGCCTCTTATATAGTCGGGCGAAAGCCAGGGAGAAAAATCGAGGCGCAGCCAGAATTCTCTAGGGGTTACCAGAATATTCCTCCCGCCAAGTCAGCTCGGTTGGCGCTGAGCGCCTTGTGACGCGCCGCCAACGTTTTCACCTTCGGTGAGAGTTCGCCCGCTTGTAACAATATGTTTAGATATCTTATTTTATGAAACTTTCCAAGTTAAAATTCAAGATTAATTTGAATAATTTTGTGTGTGTGTGCGTGTGTGTGTAGTTGGTCGGGTGCAAGATCTATTTACATACATATATCACACAGTGTGTATGTATGCAGCTTTATTTGGAAATAATTGTATATTTCCTCATATAAATTTGGAATCTCTGTCCAATTTTGATAAAAGCTGGCACGTGAATTCTTCAAACTAAAAAAAATCATGTCAACTTTTCGAAGCCAAAGTTAATAAAAATTCATTCAATTAAAAAATTACTTTTATGTTTGCAAATTAAATTACGGTTAGTTTTTTCACTAAATATTCCAAAATTAATATTCCACGAACTAACTTTTATACATTCTAAATCAAATTTAATTAATTTTATCTTTAAAGTAAAAGATAAAAAGGTGCTGTATTTTATATAGAATTTTGGACTAAACTAGTTATTAGACAAAGAACCAAAATGCCTTTCTGGTTCCACTACTTATGTGGCACTGGCTTTATAAGCCAGATAACATCTACGACATTGAAGCATACTTTTATTTTGTGGCTATATTACTCGGCTAAGGCCTTAGCATCACGGGTTCGTACCTCGACCTGCACTTGCCATATAGATGACCTTGACCACGCAATCTCATGCAACTGTCATGGCGCTATCTACTCGCAGCAAAAGTCGTCAGATTCACTTGAAGCAGCAACCAAGCAAACCAAACAAAGGTCCTCAGACACAATTGCCGCATCAACTCATACATTCGCTCGTCGTACCACTTTTAGCTACCAAAATCGTTCGTCTCTCCGCCGACTCACTGGTGGGGGAGTACTGTGGCACTAGCTTCATAAACATCTACGATATACATGTATACTTTCTATTGTGGTTATGTTACTCGGCTACAAACACTAGCGTTTCGAATTCGTACCTCGATCTACAATTGCCACACTTACATTAGGAAGAGAAGTGTAGGATGTGATATAACAAGTAAATATACAAGAATTACTTGGGGAATGAAGACTGCCAATCTATAATGAGCCGTTGATAATCCAATAAGCAAGTGCCCAATCCCAAATGACTCGATGGGAATGTATAAACACGTCGATTCTTACAGTTTCCACTTTACTAAAATGAAGCTCTGCTTATGAAGTCTTTTCATAACGATTAAAAATAAAAGCTATAGTCGCCAAAGTTTTAATTTTTCAGAAAATATCTCTACTGATTTAAAAATTATTTTGAATGTCTTAATTATTATTTTCAAAACATTTGAATCATACTTTATTTTTAAATAGTTGATCAGATATTTGGTATTTTTAGAATTTATTGGTTATTTCGAAGCATTAACCATATACAATTATGTATATTTTTGTCATCGTTTACCATTTACTCCAATTTTTTCATTGCTACATTGCTTCAAAAATTGTCATAATTCCTTTTGAAATAATTCTCAATTTTTAAAATTAATTTTTCATTTATTGTAGAATAAAGAAGTGCGGAAAGAAATTCTTTAAGCTAATGGAATTTCAAATGCATTCATTAAGTTTTTGAGGTTAAAGAATATTTATGAATATTCTTTCTTTCAATGTAATTGCATTTTAAATTTTAATCATATTTAAATTTATTAAAATATGCATTAAAAATTAATTCTTATCCTTTAGTAATGGATACCCTTCATAATTCATTATGGAACATGTAATTAATTTTGCTGAAATTCACAAACTGCTAGAACGTTCACAAGTGAAAAATAAATTAATAGTGAAGCAGTTGCATTACTCTATCTTTTCTTTTAGATAATAGATGGTGATGCATGCCTAGAACATATACCATAGTGTATTGCGATTGTAAATAATTAGATATGCTGTTCTGTTAAGGTTCACTCGCAAATGTCTTGTCTTTCCTTTTTTTTCGTGTTTTCTGTTTGTTTTGTGTGAAATATGATCGTTGAAGAAATGTTCCCGAAACCATACGTCCTGTTGCTTATGCTCTACGGATCATAATTATTTTCATTATACTACACTAGATGAAAAGGTAATTATATTCTAAAAAGAACTGAGAACACACAACCGTCAAAAAAAATTATAATCTAGCGCAAAAGAAAATGAGGAAAAAAATGTATATCTTTTTCTACTCGACAGCATTTAAATTAGACTTCATAAAAACAAGTGCACAAATGATTTTTTAAAAAGCCATTAATCTAAATTAAAAGTATCCTTAACAAAAAAATTCATTTCTCAACAGGAACAGCTTCTTTTGGCTTGAAAACAGTACAAGTACCGCATGAGTTCTCTGGCAAAACACACCGCACGGCGGAACTGCACCAAGCTGCAGTTGAGCCTGTTGCCCAAGTTCCAGTTATTCAAGTTGCTGATGCTAGTGGTCCAGGACGAGTTAAAGGTCTCAAAACTGTTAGTGCTCTGGCTTCAACAGTTGGGAAAACTTCCCCCGTTCCTGCAGCAGATACTGTTCAAGTACCGGATA
>JAOUZG010025183.1:4706-27208 GCA_026289955.1 Argiope argentata | reverse complement strand
ATTTTTAATAAAATTATTAATTTTTGTGATAGATGTCAATTGTGTATTAAAAGAAATTTCTAAAATATTTTTCAAATTCAAAAGTTACAAATTTAAATATTTTAATTTTTTTTAAAAAAATTGAGCATTTTTTTAAAATGCTTCTTCTTCTGCAATTTTCAAAATATTCATTCCAAATTTTTTTGAGGGGGACATCGCAATGCATGTAACAAAAATAGGGATCCGTTTTTTGATATCTATATTAGTTTGTGAGAAAAAAATGTTTTACAAAATTTTGTGAAATTTTTTGGAAAATATCAGATTTTTTCATTTTGAACATTTTTAGAAAAAAATCTAATCAAAATTTTAA
The DNA here is from genome assembly GCA_026289955.1 of Argiope argentata. NCBI lineage: Eukaryota > Metazoa > Arthropoda > Arachnida > Araneae > Araneidae > Argiope > Argiope argentata. The sequence goes on along the minus strand of JAOUZG010025183.1, from coordinate 26,859 downwards.
CAAATCGATCCCTAATCCTATTAAGCATACATTTAAGAGTAAGCAGAAAAAAATTCATGCAATTACAATAAAATGTGATTGACTTTTAGCATTTTGTAGCAGACAAAATTTTGAAAAAAGGCAAACTGAGAAAAACAGCTTTAAAGTTTTCAACACAATAAAATAATAATAAAAAAAAGCTCACATGAAGTTAAATTTTTTTCAGAACAATTATATGACAGTTGTAAGTGTTAGGATACCAATTTTATTAATATACATTATTATCATATTTATTAATGAACATTACCATATATAGGAATTATAAAAAAAATTAACGAAAAAATTATAAAATTATCACTTTTTTTTAATTCAATAAATTTTTTAGTAAAAATATTTATAAAATGATCTACAATTCTGTTTATCATATAAGCAATACTATACAGTAACAATTAAAGTCCATTTAATTAAAATTTAAATGAATTCAGCCATTTTGAAGTAGGTAAATTTTCTAGACAATGCTTGCCATAAAAAAAAACATATGTACAAAAATTTTCACTATGAAATAGTTTACATAAATACATAATATTTTTATTAATATATTATCATTCAAACATAATTCTATAAAACTTCTGTATTAATCTGAGACATATAGATGAAATAATGAAAGCATAATTAACAAAAGCAGTATCGACATATTTGAAAATGACCCAAAAAATGTACAAAAAATTTATATAGCAAGGTAATATGGTGTATTATTATTCATTGCAAGGGAATGGGATTTCCTTTTAATGCGAGACATTTTCGAAACCAATTAAAAATCAGATAAGCAATAAATAAATTAAGTAGTCTTGAAAAAGACAGTTTTCCTTTCAAAGTGGTTATAATACAACCAAAGGTAAATTCAATCAAAAACCTCAACGAAATCAGTAAAACTATAAATAAACAAGAATTTACTGTTACTGTTTCAAACTTTGCCTCTTTTTATTTCATGGAAAAAAAGAGAGGCTTGGCTTGGCTACTCGCACATGAAATATGTCGGATGTGAACACAGGAATTGGGCATGCCAGCTGATATCGCGTTAGACAAAATAGTTCCATATCTCATTAAATACTTGTCGAATTGTTTTAAAATTTTCAGAATAACAAGTCAAAGGTTCAAGGATCATTATTCACTAAAAATCAGAAAATCGACATTTTTATCGATTTTCCGAAATTTTGAGGTACCGAGTCCCCTTAACAGAAAATTTTGACAAAAGATGAAAATTGAAATATTTATTTAAAATTATGATGAAGGAAAACTGTTAAAGAACACCATGCATATATCATTAAAAGATATTTCAGCATGTATTTATGATATGCTGATAACCTTTGAAGTTTTGAGTGTTTCAAAAATAATAAAAACTAAAGATAATTTTTTTAATACAAAGCTTGTTTTTCTGATAATGTACTATTTTATCTCTAAATTAAGATCTAATTAATTTCCCAAGTTTTATATTTATGTAGCCAATAGTAACTTCGTTCTAAAATATTATCTTATTTCCTGATCCTATTCCACATTTTCTATTTATATAATGAAACAAAAACTCTGTGAAAATACTTTACTCAGTGGTTCCCATGCTCTTAGTGAAGGGATAAAGTTTTGCTAATTTAAACAGATTTCTTCTAAAAGATCCTTATGGTTCACTTACTTGTGAATGAAACATTTCAAAAATCCTTATTAAAATCTCACAGTAAATATTCTCAGGGGTAAATTTTTCATTAGCTTTCTCCCATTTCCTTTTGTGTTGTGCTCACGTCTTCTGCTTGTACATAATTTGTGTGTCCCTGGATGCAATAAAGCAAACTTAAAAATTCAAAAGTCTCCCCTCTGTCTCCAAATTTGCCTTTTGTTTCAAACAAATATTATGTGTTATATATATATTTGAAGCTGTTAAGTGAATAAAAGAATTGCAAAAGCATTTTTTGTTGTTGTTCTAATGAAGTGTTATTGTTGTAAAAGAAATTAATTTTTTTACAGGTGCATTTAAAATAATTAATAATAAATAATAATGTATTTTTAAAATAATTATTTGCTTCATATTTCACAAAATAAAAATATTCCTTCCAGTGCTGATAGAGAATTCTAAAAGGTTTGATAATTTAAAATTTAATCAAAGTAAATAATATTTTTTAAAAACTTAGATGTGTTTTTTTATATATATATATTTACATTTTTAACATTTACAAGAAATTATTAAAGCATCACTTGTTTTTATCCTACTAAGTTTTGCAATGTTGCATGTAAAATAACTGAAAATATTGCCATTTCTATGCTTTATATAACTAACATTTGCTTCATTATATAAATACATTTTTTATGAATGTTTTTAACTTGTAAATACATATTTACATAATAATTTATCTTATAGGTGCTGCATCTTTCATGCAAGGAGTTGGTAGGCATGGAAAATTTCACTTAGACAATCAAGAAGAAACAGAGAGTAAATTGTAAATTAGTATATTGTTCCTATTAAAATTAATATTATAAATGATTTATAACATTGGAAGAATATTTAAAATTCCAATTTTTATTATCAAAATTGAATAATTTGGAATATGATAATCTGTAAATGAGATTACTTTATATAAACATAATAAATTGTTTCTAAGCTATGAGAGATTTTTTTTTTTTTTACATCTTTTGTAATGTTCTTTAAAAGGGTGGGGGGAACAATAGCAAATTGCTCTAAAAAATTGTTTGAGAGAAACTTTCCTGAAAATTAATATTTAAAATCTTATTATAACAAATGTCAGGATGATTATAATGAATAAAGCTGATCTGATGCGACCATAAATTTTAGAAGTGTCTTAATATTCTGCTGCTTACTGAATTTGACCAGAAACTTAATCATTTATTCTGATAATGATGAATCATACTTCTGCACAAATAGTACAATTTTTATTATTTAAACTTGTATTTAAGTTAAAGTAACAATTAATGTTGAAAAAATCCCGTAGAGCTTTTAAATTTCTCTGTTGTTTTTGATGTTCTAATAATTTAAATAAATCACAATTTAAAGTGTTAATGCTACCCTTTATGTTTTTCTTTAACTGCAAATGACACACACATATTCTAAATTTTAAAAAGATTTTTCAGCCAATTCAAGTACCTTGAAAATGTTTAATGCTATTAAAAATATTGTAAACATCTATGTTACAATTGTGTATATCTTTCAGGGATATTAATTCCACATTCTGTTCATATCCAATGCATGATAAAATTTCCTTTGGAAAAAAATATTTTTTACAGTATTGTTTATATATAAACACATTTTAGCAGTTCCATGGTAAAATATCAAAAGAAATTTTTAAAATGTTTATCTATTTCAACACAGATGGTGTAATTTAAACACAAAAAATAAAGAGTAAGAAATACATCAGTCTGCATTGCAACACATGAGCAGAACAGACTAAAATTTTTCCCTTCAATGATTTTATTTTGAGAATTTGATTAGGAATTTTTTTGTCCTATGTCTATTTAGGAAAGATAATCTCGAATATCTTTAAAAAAATGTTGTAAGCATTAAGAATTTTTATTATTTCTGAGTATGAGAAAATGCTGAAACCCTTCAGTTTTATAGAGTGCATGTAGAATTAATTAAATAAAAAAAAAAGAATTTTTTCAGGAAATAAGAGAACATTTTAGAATGAAGTTAATATGGGCTAAATTAAGATAAACATTAATTAGAATTTTATATAAATATATAATATTTAATAATCTAAATTGTAATTAATTTCCTAATTGTGATTTTTTTTAAATTCAAACTTAATGCTTGCTTGTAAAATTCAGAGTGACAGGAGGATATTGTTCCAATTTATCAAAAACACTGCCAGATTTGGAAAAGATATAAATACTCAAGATATTGGGAAAGTGACACTGACTGATAAGAGTGAAATTGAAGAAATAATTACCACAGTTAAATTTTATGTTGAAGCATACAGTCTGAAATTGATATTTTAGATTAAAGAAAGAACTCCCATAGTATTATGAGAAATTTCTGCTCTCTTTGTATGTCTGAACAGTGCCAAACGTTTTAAAAATCCACTGTAACTGTTTATATAGTTAAAATTTCTTTTTTATTGTAAAAAAATATAGCAACTAACACATTTCTAAAAATTTTACCAATTTCTCAGACTATTATTAGTTTTAAAGACCGACACCAAATTAACTCTCTCTCTCTTTGTTAATATGTGTTAGTCCTGTTCATTATATTCAATTGATACCATTTTTAAATCAATACTTTTGCAATGCTAATCTGTAGATGTTTCTAATTATTTGTAGATAGTTTTAATCACTAACCTTCTCTGTTACTTTGAATGAAGTATGACTAAAATAAATAACATTATAGGTGTTTGAAGTAAACAATATAATTGTTTTACACCGTAAAGGCACAATGCAGATTCTTTTCTCATGATTGTTTTCATACATACATTATATATGATGGACTTTTATCATATGCTTCTTCCTTTACACTTCTTTTTAAATAATAATGGCAACATAAGATTGCAGATTTTTTAGAATTTTTAATATAATGTTGTAAGTGAAAATTCATATCTATGAAGCAGCTTCACCAAATTGGGTGTTTTCATTTATAAACCTTAATATCTGTCCTAACCTATACCAAATAACTCACACATTTTGATAAACATGAAAACATTTTATTTTATGAATAATTTTTAAAACTGAGACTTTATATTCAAGCATTTCATCTGGAAACAGTATCTTATCAATTATAATTTTATAAAAGGGTGAAAATACTTCAGTTGTTCAAAAAAAAAATCATCTTAAAACAGTCTATCAAAGATCATCTAACCTTTCCAATCAGGATGTATGAGAATACAAACTTTATTTATCTATGAAAGCATCACTGAACATTCTGTTCTCACAATAAAATTTAGTTTTAACTTTCAAAAAAAAATCAAAGGTTCATTGATTAGTACTATGTTTAATTTATTATGCACTGGAATTTTTTTAGCATTATTATTAATGTTTCTATCATATATATATATTTTTTCATATATATATGCATCAATAATTTTCATATATTGGTGAGCTTCGGGTAAAATATCTTTGGCAATGTTTCTTATTTATATATTTTTAATATTTTATTTGTTAATTTTTTTATTTGTGTTTCCTAGTCAATTGATGTAATTGTTAGCAAACCATAATGATTTGCAGCATAGAATTAAGATTTGGTATTGTCTCTTAACAAATAAAATTCTTAAAGCATTAACTGTATGCATTTTTTTTATATCCTTCATTTTAACACTTACAAAAAAATTAAATCTAATAATTTTACTTCATTTTTGTATGGGTTTCAATTCTAGTTAATAAATTAAAAATTCTCAGTTATTTTTTACATGAATTTCAAGTTACAAATTTATATTTGTAAAATGTGTAGTATGATCTACATTTTGAAACAGCTTCTGTGGATTAGCAGTTTAAAATTTAATTAATTGACTTGCAATTATAAAATTGAAAGTTTTATAACTCAGTTTGTTTCGGTTGCAGAACTGTTGTCTAAATTGTTAGTATGTCAAGAATACTTTACCAAATATTTTTTAAGTAATAAAAATGAGTGACAGCATTAAAAGTTAGATTTTGAAATATTTCCAGCAGTACATGTTTTGACTAAACAATACAAAATATAATTCTTCACAGCATTTAGAATTGTTTTATTTTCTTTTTTTTTCTTTTTTTTTTAAATTCAAAAGTGTATGCTCATCTTTTGCAATTTAGAACTTAGTCCTTAAACTGTGATTATGATGGGAATTATGTATATCCCTGCAGATGTAAAAACAATATTTATTTGGCACTGTATTGTATAAATCAGTCACACATCGACTGTTACATTTTTACACCATTTGCAGTTACATTCCTTATTTTCCTTGTTATATGTTTTCTTCATAAATGAAAATTTTGTTGATCCTTTACGTTTTCTGAAATAAAATTCTATTTTATTTAAGTCATTTCATTTTGTTGTTGCAGCAAATGTTAATATTTGTAAGCAAAAAAAAAACATTCTAAAATAAATCAAACATTTTAAGGCTTCTGCTATTGCAGGAAGCAATGGAAAGAAATTATGCATTAAACAATAGTAATTGAAGCACTTTTTTATTCCTGCATCATATTAGAAATGAGTTATCAGACCCACTTTGAAAGGTCATCCAATTTTAACATAGCTTCATTTTAAGAATTGTCAAATAAAAGGAATGCCTGTTTCTTTTCTTCAATAGTGAGTAAAATACCTAACACTATATTTATTTGTTTTGAGTATTTTTTGCTATTCTAATTCTATTTATATTTCTCCTTTTTCTGTAATATCTAATTTATATTGCAATTTCCAACTTGATTTTTCCTTTTATAATTGCAGTATAAACAAAATCATTGCACTACCTATCTTATTTTAAAATGAGCAAACAACATATTCAAATTAGTCTAAATTAGTGAATAGTAGCATATTTCAGGAAATTTTTTTTAAATATTTATAGTAAAATAGATGAATAATAAGCTAATTGAGTTACTAAAGTAAACTAAATGCTTTATTGAATCAAATGAAAGATATTATAGCAATCTTTTTTTGTGTGTATGGTTGTTGTTCGATTATCAAAAATTAAGGAAAATAGTCTAGAAAAAGGCTATTCCTCAACAAAGCAATGTAAGTGTAGCTCTTGATAATGTTTAGTATTGCTGTGTTTGCATGAATAATGTTGATCAATATTTTTCACAGTATTGAAACATTAAATACAAGACTTTTTTATAATATTCGGCAAAATTTTTCCATAATATTGAATAACATTAAGTAATATATTATATAACAGAATATAATATTATATAATACTTTAGAAAATGCAGCTTTCTAAATCTATATTTCAAATTATATTTTGCCTTCCAAATGTGCTTATAATCTGATAGTCTTAAAAAATGTCATACAAAAGTATAAAGGGGGGATTGGCATTTATTTTCAACATATTGCTATTTCACACCTTTTTTTTTTAATGATCCAGCAATCAACTTTGTTTTTCTTTCCAATTATCATTCCTTTTAATTGCAATTCAGTATAATAAACATTTGTTAGATTAGAAATTATAATGATAATTAAATATGGCATTTAAATAAATGAAATACAGTATTGTAGAAGTATCTTAGCATTTTGCTCTAATAGAATGCATAAAAAAAGCAAAATTTCTTCTTATATTATATAATATTGAACTTACTTAAAGTGTTCTAGTAGATTCTTTGAAATAACAATTTTGAGTCAGCTAAAATCTTAAAATTGATATTTTTATGGGAAACTTCACATTTTCAATATATTGGGAAATTAGGCATGAAATATCAATACATGTTATGTAAATTTTTTGTTTAGATATTATTTAAAACTTAACCATTGTCAAATTGGGAAAATATAACACAATATTTCTGTGCTACAAGGATACTATAACTTTTTGGTTGGTTACTAATTATTATTGCACATTGCGAGATTATAGAGTTTCATTAAAAAATATGTGTGTTTTATTAAACTTTATTTATTGAAGATTTACTAGCTGTCAAGCAATCACTCCCTTAAACAATTGTGTATTGTGGTACATAAATACCCCTACTAGAGGGTTTTAGCTTTCTGTTAACTTTTGTTTGAGGGTGCATTCGAAAGTGAAATATATATGTATATGTGAAATCAACTTTGAAAAAAATATTTGATTGGTGAGGAAAGATCTAAATAAGTCTCCAAATAATTTCTTGAAAGATTAAAAGTTACAAATTTAGATATTTCAGCAAAAATTGTAATTTTATGATAACAAATTCAACACATTGATACTATTTAAGTAAATGGTGTCTTCTTTTCTTCCTCTTCCGTATATTGATAAAAAAAAAGAAAGAATAATGATTTTTATTCACTGCTACTGGCACAGGATCATCAAGATATGCCTTGTTCACCATTTTTACTTTACTTTTTAATGATATTCAAAATTTTTACTTAAAACCTAGCTTATTTTCTTTAAAAAGATATGTAATAAATTAGGACAATACACGCCGATTCTGAGTTACTTCACAAAGCTGGATAGCAGAAATATATTTTTATTTCCTCATATCTTTAACACTACACATTCATGATACAATACTACATGGAACTAATCTGCAATATTGTATAACATTATTTAATAATATATTAACATAATATTCTACAATACTGCATATTGATATGTTTATTTGGGATACAAAGTCAAAGGTTTAAATCGTCGAAATATTAAACATTAATAAAACATTATGCTCTAAAACTCATATTTTTTAAAATCCTTTTTCGAAATACGGTTTTTTGTTTGCACTCGCAACAACGAAGACATTTTAATGAAATTTGGCATCCTTTCTTTATGGTGAAATTATAAAATTTTGTCAAATTTAAAAAGTGGTTGGGAAATTTTCCATTCTTGTACATCCGTTCATTGGAGAAAAACCATAAAATATCTTAGGCTATTGGCGAATATAAAGATGATAACATAATTAATACATTTAATATATGACTTTATACAAGGAATTCCTACTCAATTACAGATTTTAAACCAAATCATTTTCCTATTTGTCACTAATATTACTGCAAGATATATACCATAATTCCATGATGCTGTTTCGATATTCTAAATGTTAAGCAATATCTTGAAGATGAATGATAACAACGTCTTCGGGAATTTTAAGAAAAAGTATCTGAAGACGGTAAGTTAAAAATGGAAAAGGCAAAATAAATTTTACACGTCCATATGCAAAGTTGTAAATCCTTTTTGTATTATATTTTGGTAGAAAATTGCCAATGGAAAGGGATTCTTTTGTATTAATAAACAAAATAGAAAAAATGTGAAATGTTTAAATAATGTTAGGAAGGAAAGAAGAAGAATCTCACTGTTTACTCTAAAAAACCCCTGCAAATGAATATTATTTATTAAACGTAAGACATTTAAATAAATATGCCTTATTAAAAGAACCTTTTAGAAATAAAAATAGAGACGTAAAGGAAATAAATTAAAAAAATACCAATGTATATCAAAACTAAATCTTCACAAACGGAAATTTATGTTTCAAACGAGATTGATATGAATAATAATAATACAAAAAACTAATGTCGAATAGTCATGGATAGCTTCAAGTAATTTTCAGAAATTTATTTCAGAAAATTGCTATCAACCGACTTTGTAAATCGCGAGAAACTTAATAATATTTTAAGCATTATATTAACTGGAAGTGGAAATATTTAATTGACGAACACTTTTTTTATCCCTCTAATGCGCATAATTTATTTAAAAAGTCCTCGAAATTCCAAAAAGATTTTTTAAAAGAATTACTTTTAAAATTTACGTTTGAAAAATAATAGCTGCTTCCATAAATTAAATAGTTTATCATTTCCGCCAGAAATCGTTTGAACTTAATTAGTTTTAGAAAAAAGCGTGTGGCAACGGACCTATGTAAAAGTTTCGGTTCTGAAATATTCGTTCTTTGTTCTTTTAAAATGTATTGTAGAATGGCGGGATTTGTTGGTTGAAATTAGCTTTCGTTTGATGTCTGTATAATTTTCGGTGATTCATTTTAAATTCCATACCTTACTTATGTATCGTATTACATTTCGCTGTTTTAAAGTTTCCACAGTTATGCTTAAATCTTGTTTTCTGTTATTCGTATTTGTTTAATTACGGTAGGTGGATAGCTTATTCAATTGTATTCTACTATGTAGATTATAAAATTTATGTTTCGTTCCATTTTTATTTTCTAATTCCGATTCCATGGTTTTCGTTTCTCATATCTATTTTGTTATCATGTTTTTTTTTAATCTTTGAGATTTATTTGCTTTATTTTTAAAATGTAGTTTTTGTAATAATTTCGTTTTATATGTCGCCACTTATAGAATATTTCCATATAGCCTTTATGCTAAGAATTATTATCATTATAATTTTATTATTATAGAATTCTTTTCTGTAAGGAACTTTCTAATTCTTTTTTTAGGATTTACTTTTTTGTAATAACTGAGAACTTAGAATATATTTTAAGAACATATTTATCATGAATTACATTTCCAAACAAATTATCATTACTAGAATGAAATATCTGAGCAACTACTACTTTATTGTTCATATTTTTAGTTAAGAAGTGAAGAATTATCTAGCTTATTACTTTTTATCTTATTAGTAAAGGTTGAAAATTCGTTTTGATTCTTTCCAACTAATATGTAAATTTGCTGTTGTTTTTGTGGCAATTATTTGAAAATGTTTGAGGATTGCATAATTAAAAGTTAATGAAAGCAAAAGATGTTTTTAATGGTAGATAAATCTGAGCATAATTTTTTCATATATTAGTAAAAAAAAAATAAAACTAATGATAAGTTGCTATGTATAAATATGAGAAATTTAGAATTTGTTGTAAATCGAGTAAATTAATGAAAATTTTCTGTGCGTTTCTTCCATTCCTAATTGGTTAGCAAGAATATAAATTAATATTCTATATTAACTGATTTGATTGCATAAGAAATACAATTTAAATTTTATATTTGATATTAATAAATAAAGAGCTGCAAGAAACATGCAAATGATAAGTAATACATTTATTGAAAATTATTCATTAAACTTAGATTTTCTTTTGTGTGTGAATTTGATTATCTGGTTGAAAATCTAACTAAAAAATTTCTAAAACTACTCGTTCCTTCACACACTTCTTGATTGGTCTTTTCTGAGACCTAACAAGAAATTGTGAATTTCTTTTTTTAAGATTTTTTATGGTGGAAATTGTGTCTTTAAGTTTGGTTATTTCCATAATTCAATTACAATTTTACTTTGGGTTTCGATGTGTCTTGCACATAAATGCATACATTCATGTTCAATTCAATCTTTTGTTAATGTTGGAAGTATTAGTAATATAATATACAAATAAAATGAAATTTGGAATTATATACATTTTTTATATCTTTGCTGACAAATTATTATAATTTAATAGATTAAATGAGATTTATTATTTATATGTGTGTGTGTAAAAATATTTATATCCCGATACTTCAGAGTATTTTGACACGAGACAATAGAAGATAGCTTGATATTAATAAAGGGATAGGTGTTCCCTTGCTATCTTGTGCTGAATATCTTGTGTCATTATTAAGCAAATAAGAACCATGATTTATTATTTTTCTTCATTCACAAGGTTTTTATGTACACTTAAATATGAAAATACTCTGGCATTATAGATAACACAGGTTCTATTATTTTGTTTGTTATAAGAGATGGAGAAATTTGCTCTGAAATAAACCCTACTGCTTATTATCACCAGTATAATTACTTTTAACACTAAGCAAAGACATTGAATTCTTATGCAAGTTTGTAATATTTTTTTTTCATTTTAAAATATTTTATTTTTATAACTTTCTATAACTATTTTATATAATTTGCAATCTGGGACTCATTTTGGTGAAGAATTGGCAATGATATACAATTTCACTTTCTTTTTAATTTGATCAATTTTTAAACAGATGTCACAAATTCTGGTTAGTTGGAACATTTCATGAACTTTGTCTGTAGCTCAATAAATAAGTAGTGGGCTGTAGTTTCTCACACAGTTCATTATGAAACTCAACATAAGTTAATTTAATTAATAAAACATTTAAAATATTGTAATATTGGATGGCATTCTTCCTTAAAAGGAGATAAATGTGAGTAGTAGTAAATCAGAAAATTTGGTCTGCTTAGTAGAGTAGCATCTTTCTCTGGCTCCAGCTTGCACAAGAGCTAGTTCTGAACTGGGGTCAAAGGGGAGTGATTCTCTTTTGCTACCCCAGGAAGGGCCTGGCTCTGCAAGTGAGCATAAACATCCTACATGTGTTGGAATTTCAAATTCTTAACACTTAGAAGATTGCATATGCTACTTAACTTATCTTACAAATTTTCTATCAAATTATGAAAATTTTCCTATAATATGTGCAGTAAAGAACCTAAATTTACAGCACTTCAAATAAATATTATGCAATCCAAACAAAAATAAAGCAATGTTTCATATGCAAGCATTATAAAATACAGAAACCCTATATGCACCATAAAAATACTACAGGTTTGAATTATAATAATTGAAATGCAATACTTAAACACGCTTTTTAAGTGTAATGGAGATTTTTCTTTTGCTTTATAAGGATGATTAATTATCTATTTTAAGAGGTTATAAACAAACTTTTTATATTGATCCCTTTTAAGGGCCATTTTTTGTTCTTACATTCACTACACATCCATCCTTACCCAGTATCAAATAAATTGACTAATTATCTTTTCACACATGGTTCAATTCTCTTCTTTTTGTATTACTATCGTGCCTTGTTTTATATTATTTTTTACAAATTGCCACTTTTGAGATTGTTGAAAATGATTTAAATGATCATAATAATTTTCCAAATGTGTTGGGTTGATTTTTCTACTTGCTGTCACCCAGATAAATTATTATCTGACAGGTTAATTAGGTCAGTCTCTGGAATTGTACTTATTGGTGATCCAATAAGAAAATGTGCTGGCACATAGAATTCCAAGTCATTTATATGAGTGATAGGATGCGAGTTTAAAATTCTCTTAATTTTTACAATATTGATATTAAATCCTTCATGTGTTAAATTTACATTTCTAACCACCCTGTGAAGATGATACTTAAAAAGATTTCATACGAGACACCCAAAGTCTGCCCAAATGTGGTGAACTTGGAGGAATAAATTTCCATTTAATTGCATCAGAGGCCAAAGAATTTCTATAAGCAATTATATTGTGTAGTTATTTCAATTCAGCTTCAGCACCAATTAAATTTGTTGCATTATCAGAAAAACGGATTGAACATTTCCTTCTTAGAGCAAAGAATCTTTTTTAAGTGAAGATAAAATAGGCACTTAAACCTTATGAGAAGTGCATTTATGCTGATCTTTAAATTTTATAAAAAAAGAAGCCTCTGGTGAACGGACTATTGGCATCACCTCTTTCTGAGGGAGGGTTAACCATTAATTGCTCTACATTAACAGGTTTATTTTTAACACTTTTAACATAGTTATATACTCATCTCTTGCTGGAATTTTGTCATTAATGGGCTAACATTTCTGCCATTTTTAAATGAATAAGAGTTTGAAGATCAATATGTAAATACTTTTATGATAATGATCTGTTATCAAATGACATTTAGTTAACTTTTAGCTGGCAAAATTATCTGATGTTTCTAGTTATAGCTTAGTTTAGCAATTATGAGTCGGCCTCGGCCTCCAACCCTAAATTAAATCATGATCTGGGAAATGGTTCATAGATTTCAAGCAACATTTATATGGGAATGGAATTTCCCTACATATTTCAATTCCCTTTGAAAAAATCTTGGTCTTATGCCCCTCTTAAAATGAATATCAGCAATTTAATCCTTACAGGGGCATGTCAGATTGAATATGTCATTTTTTCAAAAAAAAAAAAAAAAATTAAAATATCATTTTTATATAGCTAAATAAATTTCCTATAGTTTTTAAGTCTTTATCGTGCCAATAGATGGCAGCACAGCAATCTAAAAGCATTCTATTTCGTCAAAAAAAGTATTCAAGATGGAGTTATGTTTTTATATGATGCAATTTATCTTCATTTTATTCCAATAAAATTTTTTGTCAGAGTTAAAAAACTAAATTATTTGCGTCTTGATTTTGGAAATCCTCAAGAATCCCTAAAATGTCTTTCATTTCGTAGAAATACCTCTAAATTACGAGTTGAATCAGGTGTCATAGCCACACTGATCCCGCTCGTCTAGCGCTCTAACAAACCATAGAGTTTTTTAATTTACTTTATGATCGGCGCAGGCGTTCGCTTCTTCTCAAATGTTGTTACTCTTTCATCAGATTCTATAACATATACTGGGAATAATAAAATTTTATCTGGCTGTTTGTAGTACGTCTATTTACGAGGGAAAATAAGGGCTAATTCTGAGGGTTAGAAAAGAGGGTTTACGAAAATCTTTCATATTAAGATCTGCTTTCTTATCTCCCGCACGCAGTTTTAGTGAGTCTTGATTTTGAATAGTTTATTTCTTTTTTCATATATTTGCTTTAATTTTTCTTTTGTATTTAAAACTATTAATGAAAAAATGTAATTATTATTGTTGCTTGTAAGAATTATATGTATATCATCGAGTCAAGATATTTTTTAAATGCCTCGAAAATTCCTTGATGTTCATGAGACATTTGCTCTTTTTCAGGCCCTCCCTTCTCGTGAAGATTCTGAAGCAAGTAGTGACAATTCGTCAGATGATGAATACGTCCCAAATCAGCCTAATATAACTGAAATAAATGATTGATAGTGATTCTGAAGAAGAGTCCGGTGATGTTAGAAATGAAGACATCGCTGGTCCTTCGCAAAATCATGAAATTGTGTGTCAAATGAAATCAAGCACGAGACTAGGAATTCCAGAGTTTTCGGAAGAATTCGGGCCTTCCGAAGAGATTTTATATCTAGATGATAAATTCCCCGTTTAATTGTTTTTGACAATACTCACCATTACCTTTCTGGAAAACATATTTTCTAGACAAATCTTTATGTCACGCAAATAGGTAACACTTATGTGTCTTTAAATTTGAAAGAGTTGTATATGTTTTTGGCCTTAAATTTACTAATGGGCATTGAAAGACTAAATAGCTATAGGGATTATTGGTCAACTCAGGAAGAACTGAATGATCCTTATATTTCAAAGCTAATGCCTGTTTAAAGATTTTCCTGGATTCTGGCGCATTTACATCTAAATGTCAATAGCCTTCAACCCAAGAAAGGACACAGTAACTTTGACAAACTATTCAAAATAAGGCCTTTACTGGCTCATCTTTTTGAGCGTTTTTTAAATCAGTTTTTAGCCTTGGAAAAATCAATCAGTCAATGAATCAATGGGGAAATTCAAAGGTCGTAGCTCATTGAAGCAGTATATGCCAAAAAAAAAACCCTATTAAACGTGGATATAAAATTTGTCGGCGATGTGACTAAAGTGGTTTTGCTTGTCAATTGCAACTATATACAGGCAAAACAAATGAAAAAGTAGAAAGGAATTTAGGCGAAAGAGTAGTTAGTCGTTCGAAAGAAGTAACTGAATCTCTGGTTGGAAAAAAAATCATTGCGTTTTTATGGACAATTACTATACCTTCTACAGTCTTTTTACATTTTTAGAACAAGGAAATTTGATCGCTTGTGGCATTACAATAATAAAATGTAAAAGTTTACCCTGAAATTTATTAGATGACAAGGAATTGCATCGTGGAGAGTTTGACTGGGCAGTCAGCAATGACAAGATTTTATGTTTGGAATGGAGACGGGCTTAAGAAAGAAATGTGTGAACATGCTCTCCACTTCAGAGGATGAAACAATTGTTTCAAGTCCTTCGCGGAAGGAAAAAGATGGGACAATCATCCAGGTGTCTTGTCCTCAAATATTCAGTAAATTCAACAAAAATATGGGATTGGTTGATTATTTTGACCAATTTAAAATGTACGAAAATTGACCGAAAAGTCGTAAATGATGGCACAGTTTTTTTTTATTTCATTGATATGACGGTGACAAATTAATTTATTTTGAATAAAGGGCTGCCAGAGGATTGTGAGTATAAAAACATGAAAGATTTTCGTTTATCATTGATACGCGGATTTGTAGCCCTGTTAGATTCACAAGATGTACTAAAAAAGTTTCTCTAGCAGCTCTAGGCAAATTAAGCGTCATTAACCCTTCATAAACGAAGACAAACGTTTCGTAAACGTCGGTCATTTGCCAATAGAATGCAAACAAAGACGATGCGCATTTTGTAGTTCAAAGACTAGTCGTTAAACTACAACATTCATGTGCAAAACTTGTAATGTGGGGCTGTGTATGCACCAGAAAGGTCCCCAAACTTGCTTCGAGAAATTTCACTCTAAGTAGTATTTATTGAATATTAATACCAAAAGAGGAAAAGAAACTAGTTTACTAGTTCTTTTTAGAAACTAGTTACTATATAGTATTATTTTCTACATATATATATGTTTTCTATTTCTCTATATATTAAATATTTATTTATATATATATAGCATACCAAGGATCTTTACTCGTAGTATGTTTATTCTCCCCTACACCTTTTATGCCTGCTTCTTTCCTTCGACGGCAAGCGAGGGAGCTCTCCATGAGAAACTGTCGCCGCTCTGTTTGCTACTTGCTTCTCAAAGGACAGCCAAAGTCCCCACGTGGAATCCCTTTTGAGAGAAGGGTGGTGCATTGTGGTCCCCAGTGTACCAATCGGCTGGTTGCTAGTCACCTTTACGGCTAGTCTGCTAGGGATCATGCGAAGGGGTTACTTCTTGGGCTTGGCGTTAAGGGTGGTCACTGTCCCCGGATGTAACTCCGAGCGTATAGGTACCGACTAGCACTGAGGTAAGCGCCGAGGCTGGGAATGGCCAGAGCCAGTGGCTGCCTTTCCTTGTTGGGCTCCATGGTGGGCGGTGCCGTCGGACCCGAATTTTTATCATTGTCGCATGAGCAAACGCAAATCTGCGCCCTTAAGTGGGCAACAAAACGTTTCTTTTCCGACAATTCCTAATTTTCAACATTTTTCGTTATCAAAAGATCATTTGCTACTAAGTGATACATTTCATACTGTTTCTCCGTTTCTTGTTGAAAGATATATAAATGGCAATATTGGTGAGGTTAAAATTTACTAAAAAACTTCGATCTGGCGATTTGCTAGTCGAAGTACAATCTCGTAAACAATCTGTACAAATTATGCGATTGAAATATTTGGAAAATGTACCGGTCCTTGTTTCTCTTCCTTTGTTGAATTCCTCCAAAGGTGTTCTTTCCTTCGGGGAACTATTCAATGTTCCAGTAGAAGAAATTTCTGAAGAGTTGAAAGGACAAGGAGTTAGCCATGTACGGCGTATATCTATAGGGAGGGATGGCCAGATTCTGAATACCAAACATCTGATACTTAACCTTTAGTTTTTCCAAATTACCTGAGTACATTAAGGTGGGGTACTTGCGCCTGCTAGTTCGACCCTATATTCCACACCCACTTCGTTGTTTTAAGTGCCAATGGTTCGGACATTCAAGTACTTCTTGCCGCGGAGCACTAACTTGCGCCCGCTGTGCGAAAGTAGGTCACAATAGTGCGCAATGCACGTCTCAAGAAAAATGTATTAATTGCTAAGGTGCACATACGTCTTTTTTCCCGTTACTGTCCTGCATGGCAAATAGAAAAAGATATAATTAGTATAAAATATAAAAAAACAAATTTCTTATTCTGAACCTCGTAAACTGATTAAATCCCAAATTCCTGTTTCGGGTACCAGTTACTCTTGTATGGTAATAAAAAAACCATCTGCTACTGATCTTATTGAAAACAATAAACAACATGTTAATTGATGATGTTCCCGAATCCCCTATAATAATGTCACTGCCAGTAGCTCTCAATAGTAATATTGTTCCTCCGCCAACTGGTCATGAACATGTATCATCTAATGCCAAATCTAGTGGAGTAATGCAAGACTTAGATAAATTTAACCCTTTGCAATCCAGCCTAGTAATGCATAGAGGCTACCAGCAACTCCAGCACTATATTAGTTCCAAGTACATATCTATGATGTAGAAGAAAAATAAAGTCGTTTCAATAAAACAAAAAATTTTATTTTTTAGCTATTTTATAAAAATACATATTCTAACTTATATTATAAAAGAAAACAAATTTTAGGACTTAAAATTTCTTAAAGTGTGATGATATCTTTCGAAACAATTGCCCATATGCATTCGCTGTTTACCGCGATAAGTATCACAATATTCCGAAGTTTCGCGTCTTTTTCCTTTTTCCTGTCTATTAGAACAAACAATACAATATCTTTTCTTGCTTTTTCGCAATGTGTGCAGATTTTTGTCCAGTCTTGTTTCAGTTGCTGGAGTGGAAGGTCTTGATCGATCTTCACGGAATTCACCTACAAGTTGATCGACTAATCTCTTGACGAACTTCAGATGGGACAGTGGTTTTTCGTTCTTGCTTTTTTTTACACACTTATATAAAATGCATGCATTTATTGCAGACATCTCCATTCCCCAAAAGAACATCTTCCTCCACCACTTAAGAGATTTTCTTAGTAAACAATATGATGATGCGTATTAATCAGCGCGATCAACACCACCCATTGAAACCGTGTAGTTAAAAACAATTTTTGGCTTTTCCACATTTTGTTGTTCACCTCCCCTTACAAATCTGGTTTTCATAATGGATTCAGCGCTATCACTTGTGCTTATCAGCGTAACCACCCTTTTATCTTTCCAAGACAATATCATCGTTTTTCCCTTTTTGTAAGCGATCGATTTATTTTCGCCGAATTTGGGTTTCTTTATTGGATCAGGTATGCCCTTACGATTGATTTTTATTGTACCTGTTAGATGGCATTTCATTAGTAATAATTCTTCCGCCCGGACAATGCTAGTTTAATACCTATGTGTATACATAAGGTAACCTTGTGCATCTGGTACGTCCGACAGTAAATTATTGTACAGGTGCAAAGGAATTCTAGTACTGACAAGCAATTGAGGTTTTATAAGATTATCGGAGATAATACTACCATAATATGGGAGAAAATTGTACATATACCCAGTTTCTGAGTCAGCCAAAACATATGCGTATGCCCCTTTTTGTAGGCTTATTTGGATTGTAGGTTATAAAATTAATTTTACCTTTGAGTTTTATTACCGATTCGTCGACACATTTATGTTGTCCTGGTACAAAATATTCCGCAAATTTTGAATTGATATATTCCATAAAACTCTTTTTGAATGTAACATCCAAAGTAATTGGTTAAATCTGTTTCTAGTGAACACATCAGAAAAAAAAATGGTATTTGGGTTATTTGCACTAGTGGACCAATAATCTTGAACATTTGGCAAAACCACAGTTCCCATATTCAGAATTACACCGATAAAGGCCCAAAATTCCTCCTTATTTGTGTTGCGCCATGTATGCCATATAGAATCTTTGGAAAGAGTTTTATTTTTCAATTTGTTCTTGGCGTAACTATTTGTTTCTGACACTATTTCGTCCACTAACTCTTCCGTGAAATACAGTTTAAAAAATTGTAATGGTTCCTCCATGTTGAAAACTTCTGGCCCTGGTATTTTATTTCCTGTTGAAAAATTTATTTTTTTCAAAGGAATGTCGCTTCCCGTAATTTACTCCAAACATCGCCGTCTACAGATGGTGTATCTTCGTCCTCTAAATCTGATTCAATAATTGCAATTCTTCTTTTTTATCTACCAGTATTACGTCACTATCTGTCTCTAAATGATCTTCTATTTCACTTAAATCGTTCACAAGCAACGCAAAATCGAATTCATCTTCCACATCACTTATTTCACAACTATCGTCAAAATTTTCGCCTTCCATTTTCACTACACGAAGGGTTATAACGTACTTTTTACTCTTATTACAATGTAAACATATCATAAACAAAAACATATAACAGGTATCAAAATCGTCTGCGCTTATCTTATAAGCGCAGACGATTTTGCTTACCTAAACTACAGATTCTCGCGAAACCACCATGTCGCCGCTACGGCGACAGCGGATTTACTGTTAGCTTTTTGATGTAGCAAATACGCCAACAACGGAGTGCAAAGGGTTAAAACTGTTACATATAAGAAAAAATGTAAAAAAGGTCACCAGCAAAATTCTGAAAATATATCGAATTCTAAATTCTGGGAGACCTCACCTCGACAAGTTTCTCAATTTGCACCAGTTTGTAACTCTTCGCAAACTACTAAATTCAAATCAGCTGATAAAATGGTTGAAGCCAAATCTGAAATTATGATCACAAATAAATCCAATCAAATCACTGACAGCGACATAGAATCAGATAATGCAATAGAATACAACTTTCATGAAACAATGACGTAATTACACCTGCTCTGGAAGTTTCTACCGATTCCATCACTGTTGATAAAAATTTATTTGGACAAAATCCTCAAAAATGTTCAGTTCAATGGGTTGGCTTTAAAATTTATTACAGTGAACTCGTAAGTACCCCTATTCACAACAAATACTTAAAAGAAACATCGAATCAAAAGAATGCAATGACTTTTTCTCTTCGTTTTCTTAATTTTCTGCATAAGTTTTTTTTGTTTTGCTAGTTTCAAAGATATTTTAACATTAAAAAAACTCTGTTTCTATGACATATAATATGCATTTTTAAAAACCGTTGATATTATTCAATTTTAGACATCTTTAATCAAGGATATTTAAACTATGACTAAATTGTACGTGACTCATTTTTAATACCATTTGTTTGGCGCAGTATAGCCAGATTTGGCTCTTGAGCCATTAAACTCCAAAAATACCAATACCATCAAAGGCTCCTTGTCATTAGAAGAGAAAGTTCGATGGTTTTTAAGTTGTTCAATTAAGGAAGAAGTAAAATAATTTCAATCTTTGCACAAGTGACATCCTTAGGTAAAGGGTCTTCCCAACCCTTGATCTAAGGATCTTTATAG
Source organism: Argiope argentata (assembly GCA_026289955.1). NCBI lineage: Eukaryota > Metazoa > Arthropoda > Arachnida > Araneae > Araneidae > Argiope > Argiope argentata. Next base: position 6,331 of record JAOUZG010025183.1, on the reverse strand, counting down.
TTTTTACATAAAAATCTTGATTCCTGAAACATTAGGACCGATGTATGCATTTAGCACTGAAATGGTTACTTGAAATGAAAAGCCATCGCAATTTGGTTTCCACAAAACAGCTGATGTTTTGACGGACCTCATTTTTTTAGAATGGTTTAAGTTTATAATCATAATTTGCTATGTTATTCAGAAGACTTACAGATTTGAGACACCATATGTGGAGAGCCATACATCAACTTTGAAGTAAATTCACAATTTGGATTTGCGATTCTTTAGCAATTTCAGAGGTATTTGAGCCTGTTACGATGTCGTCCATATAACAATCTGACTTAACATTATTAGATGCTTCTGGGGAAATATTCCTATCATCAACCACCAGCTTATTGAAGGAGTGGAAACATAGATCCTTGTTAAATAAAGTGCACTAGTTGTACCATAAGTTATTGCATTGATTGAGTACGTTTTTGAAGGTTGATATGCACTTTCTTTTCATACTATCCTATGCAAATCTCGCCGTTTAGGATGAATTAAGATCTGCTTATACATCGTGTGGATATATGCTGTAAATACAAATTCATATTCGCGATTACGCTTCAGAATGGAAAACTAGTCTTTTTGAAATGTACCGCCGTTCAATTGAATTTGATTCAAGGAGGCACCATCAGATGTCGTAGCATTAGGACCGATCAAACCTAGAGGATTGACCTGGGCGATTTTAAGGCATTATCAGTATGAGGCTAATAAGGAGCAAATTTAGGTTCTTTCAATTCTTTACAATCTGAATCTGGATGCTCACGCATAATATCATAATAAGGTTTTTATCTGTTGAGCTGCCTCTAAAACGTTAAAAGTTGCATAACAACCCACTTTTTTCAACTTTACTGAGCAGGTTTCAAATCAGCAGCTTTGTCGAGTTCAATCGTTTTGGCGTCTCTCCTCTGTCTATTGTGTAACTGATTTAACGCTTTCATGTGAATAAAAATTCCACAATCTAAGTTAATGAACACGGGACATATAGGTATTTTTTTAATCTTACCGTTCCTCTTTATTGTATAGTTATGAGTAACAAGTTGTGTTGTCTAGGTTTCGCGGCTCACTTTCACAGCTTACAGCTACATGTACGGGGGCAGTCAGCTCCAGTGGCTTCTACCTGTTGGAGAGACCCTCCTCGTGGCTGGGTTCCCGTCCGGCATCTCGGGAAGGTGAGGAAACTGATCCCCCCTGACACCCTTACATTGCCATTTCCTTCCCACAAGTGGTTGTAGATTGGCAATACAACCCCTAAACAATTTCAAAGGAAATTGATCGGTCAAGAATTGTGTTTACATAGTAAGAAAATCTAGGAAATATTGCAAAACATTGTTGTTTTTTTTTAACCAGCTTCAGTGGACGTGTCTTCGGATATTGTTTTGTTAGTTCTTGCCCAGTAGATTGTTCATTCATCCGCCAAGACAATTGTGTATAAAATTTTTTGAGCACCTTGTTCTTGTTAGCAAAGTGGTAACCTCCCCTTCCCTTGTATTTTAATGTCGTAAATTTCCGCTTAAAAATGTTTTACTTGTTGTAAAGCCTTGCATTTCGTTTGCTCACCAATTGAATTTCTTTTATTGACATACTCCTTTAAAAAATACAAT
>JAOUZG010025166.1:0-12578 GCA_026289955.1 Argiope argentata | reverse complement strand
AACAATATGAATACTAACGTACTGTGTTTCATTATCCATTCAGCAACAGAGATTCAAATATTTTCGAATTCAGCAAAGGTTTCAGCAACTAGATTGTTAGAAGCACAATCGTCAACTGGCCATTATATCATTTGGGATTTACCAAGTGCTTTTCTCCGTACTTAATGATTCGCAAGTTTACTTGAATTGAATTTTACTTAATTAAATTGTTTCATAATTACTCGCAGCAGTAGTTCTGCATAAAGAATAGATTTTTCAACCTTTTAAAGTCTTTGCGAACTCTGCTAAGAACTCATTGAGAAAATGCTCATTTCCAATTTAATACTAAAAGTTTACAGGGAAGTCGAGATAATATTCGATTATTCATAAAAAACATTAAAATAAACTTTCAAACGAAAATACGTATATCATTTGAGTATCACACATCGTATTAACCTAGATTGTTTAAATTATATCTAAACGAAATTACAATTTATTATTTTTTACATATTTTTTGAAGGCCATGTGCTACTCCAAGAAATTTGGAACTGCTTTATTTTGCTCGAGATCTAAAGTTGACTTTACACATTGATGCACCGTCCTCAACGAATTTGTCTGGAAAGTACAGTGAAATAATAACCATTTCAGAGAACCGATTAAATTTTAATCCTCAGGTAAATTAAGCGGTCTGGCAGCTAAAATGAGAAGCCACTTCATTAATAAATTTGGGAAAAATTTGCATCATTGTTTATCGCCCTTTTTATCTTTTTCCTATGACTAAGTTCGACTCCTTGGACAACCATTTTAAAATGATTAATTTGAGTTCCGGAGACGACTATAAATTTTTATATCTTTATTGCATGTTTTACATTATGCTATGTCTAAGGCTTAAAGCATTTAATATAACTATACTCCATTCAATTTGTGAAAGAGCGTTTAAAATCGTCCAGTAACAATTTCCTGGTTAGTTGGATTTTGCATTGAAAGACTAGCGAGAAAAATTTCCTTTTACAGTTAAATCTAAATTTTCATTAGTTCAATTCAAAGATTCGCACTTTAAACTGCTACGCCGTTTCGAAGTGTACAGTAAGAAGATAGACGATATATCGACAATTTTAAAGAATATGGTATGAAACATTTAAAGCGCTTATTAATTTCAACTGACCTGTAGAGGAGCTCACTCTTGTTAGGCACAAGGAATGTTAACAGCAAATTCCAGGTTTCACGTTCGTCTTTACCATTTGAGCTCCAGGTTTCTCCAATTGATGGCTCTGAAGCAAAGACAGTTTAGACAGACAGTGGAAATGAATTTCATCACAAGTTATCCATATTATTCTTATGATCCAGCGACTCATTTCCAAATCCTGAAAAAAAAAGAAGTACAATTAAGATATCAATCCAACATTATATAGAATTACATTAACCACTTGGTATACGAATTTATTTAACTTTCTAATTAGATAACTCATATTTTGGCAATTTATTGTTAATTTGATTTTTTAAATTTATGGGGCATTTGGGATACCAAATCGTTTCATATTGATTTTTTCGTATTTAAATATTTAATTCTGTGGCTTAATTGCAGACTTGAAAATTAAAATTCAGTAATTCGACGTGTGTGTCAGACAAGTCATTGTATTCCAAAGTGGTTAAGTACTATACGAGAATCTTATTCTCACTTTTAACTGCAACTGCAGAGTTCAACTATAGCAATTACCGGAAGGAAATCGATATACTCCTTTCTCCAACAAAGTTTTTTTTTGCAGCAGTTTTTGCAATTGCAAGCGTCTCATTGAATAAAAAATTTGAGTCTTGTCAGGCATTCAATTATCAGGTATTTTAGTCCCGTCTTGATTGATAACATTTGAAATGAAAATTGTATATTCAATCTAGTGGTATTCTTCATTGTAGCGAAATTAGAACGACCAAATTAAGCATCCTGGGATCGTTACTTGCTACCTGTACCATTCGAAGCTATTAAACGAGCATCTTTATCGATAATTTTAAACAAAAAACGAGAAACATAAATACACCAGAAATCAATTGATGGTAGCTCCTTAACCCCCACCATCAAGAGTTATACCATACAGATCATTCAAATCTTAATTATCTTTAGAAGCCGGTATCTTAATACGCATTTTAGATCAATTATTCAGACAGTATACTTATCATAATACATAAAGTTAGCGTTGCCAAAAATATCAAGCCAATGAATTTCCATTTCAGCTACTCAATTGAAAATGGAGGGTAAAACTTGCAAAACTCGGCTCCAATTTAAGTATTTACCAAATTTGAAATGGTTTTAGCACATTGTAGTCTGACAATTCCTCCCTGGCAACATTCAAAATACTGCATTGCTCAATATTTAACGCAAGCTTAAATATCATTTGCAAGAAATCTAATTTTTGTTTAAAATATGCGACTACGCTCCAGATGAATTCGGAAAACGGTAAGAGCCAAAGTTCAAGTTTTTGTATAAGACGCTTAAAAATTGCATTGAGTGTTATAGTTAAATACCAAAAGAGTAAAGAGTTGGATATGGTTATTTTTAATGAAGTGTAAATGGAAAGCTCAATTTAAATCTTTGTGAGATAGAGAAAATCGTATAGATAGCTTGATTTATACTATCCCTGAATTAAAAAGTTCTACCAATGTTTAAATATTGGATTCAACCGATATCATACATTGAAAAATTTCATTCTATGTGAAATATTAAAACTATAGAAGGCTTTTAAATGAATGAATTGCTTACTCTGGTTTTGGAATTTAAGAATTGGAAAGTAAATTTAAACAAAACCAAGATTTTAACTTTGCAAGAAAATTCTACAAACATTTTGAATGAGAAAATAATACAAATTAAGGATGTAGAGTATTAAGACAATTTGTAAATATAAAGATTGGCATCCGAAAGAGTTATCGTGAAAAAAATAATTTTATCAAGACTGATTAAAGAGAACACTGAATAGGAAGTTTCAGTTTTTCAAAGATAAATTTTTGAAAATTGTTACCTACAGCATTGAACTGAACTCTAGCTACTATACATGAAAAATTTAGGTGTAGAGGATTATTTGGAAAGCAGGAATAAATTAGGGCATATTACTACAATTCAGACACTTCATTTCCTACTCTATATGTATACTTTTAAGTCGAAAACATAAAAGAAACAAGTACGATGTCGATAACACTTCAGTGTTATTTTTTTACAATAAAAATGACATTCGCCATATTAGAATCTAAATAACTGCACTATACTAATGCAAATTTTATAGACTATTGAAACAATTCCATTAATACTATTAAATAAAAGTTCGGCTCTGCGAATGCAAACTCGTAGAATACGAGTGGTTGTTCATATCCGAGATTAACCTAGTCGGGATATCCGAGATTAACCTAGTTACTCAACATTGAGTTTAATTCTTATACTGCTCTACAACTAATACAGGCTTTAAGTTTGTTTCATCTTGAGTCCGATTCCTTTTATAACATTGCAAATCAATAACACTTCTCTCCAAAATACCCAATGTATTAATCGTAAACTTAACACATAATTAACGATAAGATTTTACAGCTGGAATCGTATCATTGGTAATTATTAAATAAGAAATTTGCTTCAAATTTTCCTTAAGTACAAATAAAGTTCAGTTTTCAGATTTTCTAGTTTATATGAAGAAGATTTTCCAATTCTTCAAAAATAATCTTATAGTAAAGCATCGCTAATAATACAACCGAAATTACAGATGTTAACAGACCATATTCAACTTAGAGCTGAATATCTTTGTGTATGGGGGGAAAATATTAGCAAAAGGGAAATTAAATTCAGAATAAGGAGCATTATATCTCGATATTATCAAACTTTTTTCATCTATAAGTTATTTTATTCTAAAGCTTATTATCTTGTATGCAATTAAGATACTTACAAATCTCATGCTATTCAATAAGCCGTCAATCTTCAGTAGCGCTAAAGCAATTACATAACAAAACAAAACAGCTTGCAAAAACCACCGTCTCAAATTGTTACAATAATACTAACTCAAAAATCATCATAAGGAATAAAGAGAAGTCTGTTTTAAAGCATCTTAAATCTCTTTCAACCAATCAAAATGGTTCAAATCGATACTTTATCAATACCAACGTACGAATAAATTTGCATTAAAACAGCTTGCGGTTTGTTTGTAAAAAAGACGCTGCGGCATGGGGGTTCGAATCAAACTAAGGGATCAAAAGATACTTGCCTAGAAGCCCTATATAGTTAATGTATTTGTAGTATATTTAAAACAGATTGATGTTGAGAGCTCTAATGCTTATTATCCTGTTAATTCTCTGTTCATCTCCTTGATTTGACTGAATATCCTTTTACACTATCATTCAAGAATCATTTTCAATATCAATTGCGATAGATCTGGATATACTTTTGAACCCTAATACATTCGAGTGCGATGCCTGTTTAATCTAGAGGGATCAACATACTCATATTCCTGTGATGACCTCAGCTATTTATTGAGGGATGATGTGATTGTATAACCATAGTTTAAAAAAGACATAACTCTGCCGGCGTCCTTTAATATAAGTAGCGCGTCTTCCCCGTGATCTGGGCTCCCGGGTTCAAGTCCCGGTTTGGGCATTGTTTTTCTTCTGTGTTCTGTCTATAAATGTGTGAATGTGCCCCCTTGTAAAAAGGAGCTATGCACGTGAATGTGATGAATGAGCAGCTAAGTCGTACTCTTGGCCCTAGTTGGCACTACTTCAAACAAGAGACGCTCTATTTGGCTTAAAATCGATGATCGACATCAGCGAGCTTGTCCATGGCAAGAGTCATTAGAAATAACAACAACAGACATAACTCTTCAAAACGTGATAAGAATGTCATTTTGAATTGTAATTGCAATGAGCATTTATAATTTTTTAAATTAAACTAATGAACATGCATACTTATACAACCACAGTGATGTACATAAAATGTTTAATAAACAAAAGATTTCCCCCCTCTTTAAATCTAATCATGCAATCGTACACAACCAACGGAACTTAGATTATAGGATTAAACTAAAAAAAGATTCAAATAGCCTAAAAAAGGGATCATTTATTATCATTACGGATTTCGTCATTAGTATTTTCAAGCAAATTCTGAAATAAGTATTTTTATATTTTTTTCACAGAGTTTGTATATTATTAAATTGCGGAATTTGGGCAGTTTTTGTTGATATTTTCTCTTGGGTGTTACACTAGAGATAACCGGACACTTCAAAGCTAGAGAAATGACCAAATTATAATGACCAGCACAAACAGCGGCAATAAAAGTTAAATCCTAATGGACATCCCTAGCTTCCTTACACCCTCCCAATAGAAATACGTCTTTCCATGGAAATGAAGAGAACTCGACCCCACCACCTTTATACTCTTACGCTAAGAATAAATGAGTCACATACGAGAATTTTTATAATTCCTGTATCTGAGATGTCTCCAATAATTATCTCTATGTAATATAATTAATGAAACAACCTAGCTGTCTCTACAGCATTCTGGTAATTTTTTATTCATTATTAGCAAATGCTGAAAATTCTTTATCCTTCAAACTGTCTATTTTTGTCTTATGTTCCTTTACTCTTTCTAGGCCAAATCATTATTTCTTGTTAAAACAATAAATATTGAAAAAGTATTGTGCTTCTTTCCCGTTAGGAGCAAATAAATAAACCCGTTTATAAATAATTCCTCTTATTTATAAATATCCGTTTATAAATTATTCTTAAGCTGTATTCTATATCTAGATAAGTTAATTAATTTCATAAATATTCGTTATTTGTTCGGCTCCAGATTACGTTACACGTAACTGCAATAAGATGCAAGTAATGGTATCTGATGATTATTGAACGATATTAATTCTGTGACACAAATTGGTATCATCTACTATAAATGAATTTTATGTGAATTCTACAAAATTCATATTGAATTCATTTAATTGCTTTATTCCTTATTTAATTATTTATTTATTATACTAAATATTATAAGAATAAATTTCGGGTAGTAATATTATAAAAATAAATTTCGGGCCAAATACTTATCAAAATGGTTGATAAATGATGATAAAGGTAAATAAATTATGATGATATTTAGTCATAATTAAAGCATTTTATTTAAATGAATTTCATATTCGTAAGACACAAAAATTCGATATCGAAGCTACAGATTTAAAAGCTATTTTGAATGCACAATGAATGTCAAACATTCTTCAAATTTTATATTTATTCTGTAAAACCTTATGTATGATTTCTTTTTAAAAAATTATAAATTTCGAGAACTTTTCTGTGGGACTTTTTTATTTAAAAAAAATTAATGAGATTCCCTTACATAAATATTACAAAGAAGAAAACTTGAAGTTAAAAGGTTGCCTTTTCAAAGAAAATGTCGTGAAATTTTTTTCCATATTTTCCGTCTAGTTTTCGAAAGCAATCCAATGATTTCTAATATTTTTTTGTGTGCTTATCATTCCCATCAGGCACAAAAATATCTTTCTTAGAAGTATTATAATGGTTAAAATTCCCGATAAATCTAAACTTGACTTTGCTTCATTTAAAACGGGAAAAACTTTCACACAATTTCAAATGTTGCTGATGTTCTCTATTCCTTCTTTTCTTTTCTTTTTTCAGAAATGACAAAAAAAAGAAAAATTCATTTGGAATTTTAGCCCCACATAAATATAAGTTGAGAACTAATCCAAAAAAATAAAATTTCACTCAGAAGAAATTTACAAAAGTTTCTTTAAATTTTTTTTTATCTTAAAATTCGAAAGAAGCAATTATGATATTTTTCTTCACAAGTTTCACCAATTCCGGTTTTCACAAATATAGCATTACAAGTTATAAAACGAAAGACAGATAACTGCTTTAAGGTGAGTTGCTATATTTGCCTTTTTAATATGTGTTCACAAAACTATAATTTCAAGAATATATTTTCGCAAAAACTATAATTTCAAGAATATATTTTCGCTCTCTCTTATACGAAATATTCAACAATAAAATATTTTTATCGTTAAAAAAATCCAACTCTAAATTTTAGCAATTTTCCACATTTAAAACCCGAGTACAGAAAATATAGTTTTGAATTATGTTTGCTCGTCTATGAATGCAAAAAACTCTTAATACTTTGAGCTAGACGCCTGAATTTTGGTACCTAGATTTAATGCTAAATTTGTAGATTTTCCTATCAAACTCTGAAAAAAATCTTTGCAGCAAAAGTCTGTCTTGTTATTCACAAAGTATTTCGACATCTACAAAATGTAAATAACGTAAATAATACTAAGTATTAAATATTATTAAATTTGGTAATCTAGGTAATAAGTTTGATAAAAATCTCTAAAATACAGATTTTTTTAAAATTTTAAACCAGATCTTGGAAAGGTTTAATGCCTACCTTCCGCATGGTTGTTGACGCAATAAGGCATTGTAAACATAATGGAGAGATGAATCATTAATGAAATTCAGCATATGATCTTGTGACTTCAAGCGTCATTCTAGGACTGGTTTCAGTAGGTTAGAAAAAAATACTTTCAAAATATTGATTTGGCGTTTTGATGCATATGTATTATCTCATTTCAGCGATTAATCGCATAAAACATCCCTACTAACTGACACTAATGGACTCTACCGTAACTATTGGTTGCCAATGATGCTTCAAGAATACATGGATACATTAATTAGAGAATGTACGAGAAAGTTTCAAAGTGACAACTTCTGTTGGTTTTTATCAAAATAAAAAGGAAAGTAAAAGTAAAACATTTATAATTGATTTTTATAAAATTAAAACAAAGCATACCAGTGAATTGCATAAAGGAAGATAAATCGAAATATGATATTTGGAATTATTATAATATGTACACTCTATAACAAAAAAAAACGACGCACCAAATTTTGTATGTATGAGTATGTATGAATACACCAAATTTTGTATGTATGAGTGTTTTACCAGATATGCGAATGATTAAACTTTGGTATCCAATGAGATAATAGTTTAATCTCCAGCGCATCGGAACTGCGCATCCAGCAGATGTATATAAGGAGCAGCTCTTCAACGGTTTTAAAACTTTCGCTTTGATTGCGATTCAGATTACCTGTCAACAACTTAAAAAATGATTCGCCTCAGGGTTCGTGCTCATTACAAGCAACTGTCAGAGTTTGACAGAGGTCGTATCATTGGATTGAAAGAGTGCAGTTGGACAAATCGGAGAATAGCTCGTCATTTGAGTCAAAGCGATGCTACGATTCGAAGAGGCTGGCAAGGATGGGTAGAAAATGGCAGGTTCAACATCAGGATGGTAGCGGTCGACCTAGGGCCACAACAGATCGTGAGGACAGAGGGATTGTCCGATAAACTGTCACTGCTGCTTCTTCATCTCTATCAACCATCAGACGTTCAACTCAAACACCAGTGACCACCATGACCATTCACAGAAGGTTGAGACAGCGAAATCTACACTCGCGCCGACCGTTACGCCAACTGCCACTCACGCCTGAACACTGCTGTACCAGATTGCAGTGGTGCATTGATCGATAAGGTCGGAATAATGCCGACTGAGGACGTATAGTCTTTAGCGGCGAATCCCGCTTCCATCGGTGTCCTGATGATCATCGAAGACGTGTTTAAAGACACCCAGGACAGAGGGGGGGGGATCCTGTTTCACTAATGCAGGTCACACTTGCCCTCAACAAGGCATTATGGTCTGTGGTGCCATTTTCTTTGATAGCCGCACCCCTTTGGACGTCATTAGAGGTACAGTTACTACACAGCGGTACGTCGAAGACTTTCTAAGACCTGTTTTGCTACCGTTCCTTTTGCAGTACACTCGACTGGTTTTTCAGCAGGTCAATGCCACTCGACATACGGCACGTATTGTTATGAACTGTCTGAAATCTCGTATAACACTTCCTTCCTACATTTTTGAACTTGTTACTGTAACTCTGAAATAAATTATTCAATTATTCTGAGATTTTAACCATTTACTATTCTGTGCGCTGTCTTCCTACCCACCGATTTCCGTCTCAATCGAACAACTCCTTCTTGGTTCGTCGATTTTTTGTTATAGAGTGTATATTGTTACCGATCGCCGGGATCGTTCGTAATGTCTGTAAGGTGTGGAAACACAATCAGAAGGCTTCAATAGAAAACCACAATGACATTAACGAAATCTGCAATATAGTGTTAAAAATTATTTGTTAAGCTCATTCATTTCTAACATTTTCTAAGAAATATTTCTTTTTAATAGAAAGATTTAGTCTTCTTAATTTTTTCTTTTGAAAATATAGAATTAAAAAAAAAACAGTTTTAAATGCTTTTGAGTCATTTGTGACTTTTTATTTAATAAGAATAAAAAATAAGTTTAATTTTTGTTTCTAAAGTAATCTTTAAATCTTTGAAAGTTGTTTTCCAACCTAATCTTGTAACTAGTTTGAATTTGAGACATTAATAATATTATACACTGCGTTTCATGATCTCGGAGGAAAATATGAGCGTTGATTTTAACAAATTATTTTCTGTATTTTTTTAATCTACGTTGCAAATTTTTCCTTCAAACATTATATTAAAAAATATGATTATAAATAAATTGACAAATTTCTTTACCAATTTTTAAAAACATTTTTTATCTCATATATATTTTTAATAAAAATAGGTTAATTTAAAAGATTTATATTATTTGCAAATAACATAAATTATAGAAGAAAATAAGTTATTATTTTATTTATATCACTGTAAGATAAATTTTGCTGCATTTGCTTCATGTTCTTAATTGTTAATACGTTTTTTTCTTCTTTTGTGCTATTGTATTTATATAAAATATGTTTTGACTTGAGTTACTTCAAAAAGCTAAAATATTTTGCCAAAGAAAGATTTGAGATTTTTTGGGGGAGCTTTTTTTCCGTTTATTAAGAATAAAAACAGCATCAAAACTTGCATAATGTTTTTTTTTAAATTTCAACTACCAGAAAAGTTAAATAGGTTGCCAAAAATGTTTAAGCTTTCTTTTGACTTTACCTCTTTCATGAAAAGCTAAATTAAACTCTACATTTAAAACAAATTATTACTGCTTTCATTAAAAGATTAATTCCCATAGTTTATTAAATAAGGATTTATGTAGTTCAGAAATAAAGTAAAAAAGAATTATCATTTAATAGTGCTGCAAAAAACTAATTCGAATACTTCAGATTTGTTTTATTGAAATAAAAAGCTACTGATATTCTTTATTCATTATTCTGCCATTTAATGCATATAATAACAACCAATGAAAGCGTAACACTAACAGCTTATTGTGCATACGACATAACATATTAAAATTAGAGGTATTAAATGTTGTATTTAATCTGTTTGTATTTGGCTATTTTAGATACAAATTTTGATAATCGTTTTTGATTCTTTCATCCCTTACAGAATGGCTTAAATTTTGTGAATGAAATGGAATAAAAACATAGGCTGTGGTTTTCTTCAGTTAAGGCTGTGATTTTCTTCCTGTGGTACTCTTCAGTTAAAATAAAACAGTATCTGAATTTTTTGGATTGATGGATTATTATACTGTCCCAATATACATCTTGATCAAATTTTCAATAGTTGATAAAATACTTTTTATTCATCCACTCAAGTTCAAATACATTTTTTACATTTTTTTTATTTGATGATACTTAGTGTTAATAGAGTTTTTTACAAATATTAATCCTTTAATTAAATTTAATTAATTTTTAATGCTTTAAATTGAATTTTAGCAGTTTTTAAGGAAAATTATAACCAACAGGTAGTTGCTCAATCGGCGAAGTGAAAGGTTTTCAGTATATTTCAAGTGAAGGTGAAGAATACAAGTTCAATTCTTACGAAAATCAATATTTTTGACAAATTATTTATATTAATTGTAATTATTTAATAAAAAGAACGAAAATATTTTTTTGTTGTTGACCTAAGCAGAAATTGATTTTTTTAATTTATAAAACTTGTTTTTATATTTATTATCTCCACATGCATGTCAACAATAAGTGCATTTGTATCTCATTTATTTGTTCAATATTTTTAATTATGATATTACTGTCTTTTGTTCTGTTTATTTTTATTGTTTAATAATATATTTCTACGATGCCTAATTTTTTTTTAAAAAATTCAAAGAATGTATTTAAAAAATATTAAAATTAACTTAGAAAAAGAAGACATGTATGCGTGAAAAAAGCAATTCATTAAGAAATCACATTATCTATATCAATTTTAAATTCTTCATTGATCGTCTATTCTAATTTATTTTGATTGCATTACTAATATTTGATTTGTTTGTCTACGTTTTTTTGGGTATGTTTTGTCCTTTTTTGCTTGTTAAATTATTTCCATACCTTTTTCATTTTGGATATTCTCTCTATTCTGTTTTTCTTTTTAAATTTGTAATTCAATTCAAAAGCTATTTTAATCGACTTTTTTTTCAAAGAATTATTGAAATTGTATTATTTCAGCCTTTTTATAAAGATGATTTTTTTGTATTAATAATAGAGAATAATAATGAAGATTTTCATACCAAATATATGCAAATTAAAAACACATAACTATTACAAAATTGAAAATGAAGAAATGCAAAAGAACATTATTTTAAAAAAGTATTGTCCTTTGTTGAAAAACAATACACCCTCAGTATGCAATGATATAATTGTTTAAAAAAAAGTTGATTTCCAAAATACATATGACATTCAGTAAGAAATTTTTAAAACCCCAAGTTTGCAAATATAATTAATAAAAATATAATTTTGTTGTGAAGCTAAAGGCCTCATATTCTTTTCTTTATTCACTGACTTAATAATATTATTTTTTTCCCCAAAAAGTTGAAAATAATGTTTATACAAAGAGTTTATGAAACCTATTTTAATAGAGCACTAAAAAAAAGACATTATCTTTCACGTAAATTATTTTCCACTTCTTAATATTTATAATTTCTCATAACCAATATTAAAGAATCACCGCAGGAATATTTTTTTTCGATAGTAATTGAATACTTTATTGAATTTTATTATATTATACAATAAACTATATAATATTATTTGATTTCAAACACTTTATTCAAAAATTCAAATATTAAAATTTAAGTAAAATATTCTATGAATTAATAGTTAAATTATAAAAATATTAAAATAATATTTTTTCCTCAGGATACAATAATACACAAAATTTAACATCTCTAATACATCAGAAAAGGTGTGAAAAATTGATTGAAAATTTTTATATTTTCAAGTATATTAAGTTATAAGTAAAATAGAATGCTGTCTATGAAAGTTGCAACAAATTTCTTTTTTAACTTTGCGATAGAATGCGAATTTTCGATAGTTTATCTTAAAAATCGCGTCATTAATAATATGGAAATGGAAAAAAGTTTTTAAGATATCTAAATAGAAATTAAAAAAGCATTATTTCACTAAAAAAAACTTCTGTTTTCAAATCGCATAGATATAACATTAGAAATCTTAACTATCCATGGAATTGTTCTATTCTGTCTACATTGTTGCTTGTTTGTGGTTTTCTTTGACATTTAGTACAAATTTTTTAATGCCATTTAATTCTAGTTTCAACATACATGATTTACATTTATTATC
>JAOUZG010025160.1:0-10003 GCA_026289955.1 Argiope argentata | reverse complement strand
ATATATTCATATATATATATAGTATATTTCATATACTAAACTTTTTTAATAATACGTATTATTTCTATGTATTTTTTTTTCATTTATGCTTTTTGAAGTCCATCACAAGACACAAAACTTCCTCTCATATGAATTTGGTTTGATTTTTTATAGAGATTTCAAATATATATTTATAATAGAATTGTATATTTGACATATATAATTAAAAAAAATATTTTTATATTTATAATTTTTTATAAAAATAAAAATATTTCTTATCGTTTTTTTTTATTCTTTTCTTTATATTATAAATATATATAATTCCCCCCCAATTTTTTTTTTAATATTTTTAAAAAAAACAGTTTTTTTTCCATCTGTCCCCCCCCCCCCGAAAAGAAAGAAAAATATGATTTGCGGAAAGTAGTAAATAACACATGCATTAACTTAGTAAAATAAAAAATAATATTAAACAGTAAAAAAAGAAGAAGAACTATATTTATCTAGATACATTAAATAAAATTGTTTATAAAAAGAATTATCAACACTTTTACTAAAGTTGTTTAAAAAGTCAAAAATAAATAAAAAATTATATCCAAAAATATTCAAATTTGTCTTCCCTTGCGTAGTAAATGCTTGCCCAAAATCTACATACAAAGTTTAAGCTATAGTTACAATAACATTTATTAATAAATATTTTTGTCGCTTATTAATTGGGATGAAAATAAATTGATAAGGTTTTTTTTTTATAAATAAATATATAAGGTTTTTTTTTTACTTATTAAAAGTATTATAAGCAGTTCAAACGTGATTTTTTAATATTTCATCAGACAAGTAAAGAAAATCCAAACCCGCCTTTGAAAACTCGCTTTTTTTGTATAAATTATTATACATAATTATGGCATGTAAATATGAGGGTTTCCCTATCTTTAATAAGTATAATAGTTTTCTCTTGGAATCGAAACGAAATATTGAAAGAAAGAATGAAGCATACAGCTCATATCACCAATCGGTCCTGTTATCGCGAATTCTTACAAGAAAGGGATGTCCTATTCTCAGGAGTGCTTTCCTATTCCACTAATTGGAGGGACCATCCGCATTCTAACAGCCAGCGGAAAGCAGAAAATGACCTCTAACAAGCCGATCTCCCACCTCGTTTATTACCCTTAAGGGGGGAAAGCAATGGCGACTTTCTACGGGGTAGCCGTGTTAAGCGATATTTGCGGAAGGAGAATTTCTACGTTCCTGGCGGTTTTAAAGCGACACGTTGGAGAGGATTTCTACGTTCCTGCCGGTTTTCAAGAGACACCTTGGAGCGACTTTCTACGTTCCAGCCGCTTGAAGGGTTAAAAAACAATCTCCGACTAAAACTCCTGGGGGCTTGTACATTGCAATCAATCTTCATAAGTAACAACACTAATTGACTATCACCTGCCTTTTTATTAATTTTAATACAATATTTTAATATCTACAAGATGCATTTTAAAACAACTTTCAAACCATATGAAAAAATCCGATTGCACATCCCTGAAAAGTAAAAAAAACACTTATTCGTACTGTTTAACCAAAATATTGAAGCTACAACAGCAGAGAATAGTTCTTTGATTTTTTTTATTTAGCCGATTGGGACAATGGTAAGTAAAAATTCTTGTAAAGTTCATTTCATATTTGGCTTAATTTTTATTTATTAACTGATTATGTTTTTTGAGAGAGATATAACTGCACCTTTTTTCTTGCAAATGAAGTTTTATGCATCAAAAATGAAATTTTTTGATGGGAAAATATTTAATATTAAATATAATGAATATTCTCTCAAATGATAATGTATAACCAATAAACTAATGCACTGCAAACTGACAAAAACATCTATTTTCTATTAAAAAGTACACTTTTTTTAATCGTGTTACATTCATATGGTTTGCGAAATTTTTTTAATTCGTTTCGAATTTTGAAGTAACTGTAGAAAGATAAATGCCCAATAAAGATATTTTAAAGATTATTCTAAAATTTGTTGAAAACTGAAAAATTCGCCCTAAATCGTTACTTGAAGTTTGGAAACTATCTCAATGGCATTACACAAACCTATAACAAAACATAACAATAAATAGAGATATAAAGGTAGAGAAATTGACCAAATAACATAAAAATTATTATAAAATATACAAGTATTTATAACCAAAATATTTGGCAATTACTTAAAAAAATTTTTGGTATTACTATTCGTTCATCTGTCTGCTTTATTTAGCCAATTTTAAAATATTTATCAACTGTTAATTGTAATAATTTTTTAGAAAATTTCAAATAAATCACATTTCAGCTAGTTATATAATTGTATTTAAATTAATAATATTAATTTTTTTAATTAAAAAACATTTAAAGTTAAATTGTACCTAAATGAAATTTAATTTAATTTTAAAATGTTATTAAAAAAATCCTCACTCAATAGATAAATAAATCGTCACACAATTTTAAAAAGAAACTGATAAAAGATAGAATCTGTATCATTTTCTGATATATGTAAATATTACAGTTTGACATTTAAATGTTGTGTATAATTCCGAAGTACATAGCTATTTCCAATTAATATATAGAAAACACAAGTAATAAAATTCTGATAAAAATAAAAATTTATCTTTTCTATTAGAATGAGTAAACATAAGAGTAAAAAAATTATTACGTATAAAATTTAGGAGAAAGTATTGCAGAAATCCTTATTTAAAATATAAAAATAAGATACATCTGAAATAATTTAAACGCTTCTTCTAAAAAGCAACTTTTTCACATACAAATTGTTGTTAAAAATTTTTTAAAAATGCATGAAAATTATTTATTTAAATTACCTAGTGCAGTTACATTGTAAATATTTTTCTATATTTATTTGCTTTATTTAAAATCTCACTTTATTTAGCAAACGATAATTTGGAAAAACAAACATATATAAAAACAATCAATTATTTCATAGAAGTAACTTTACAACTGACGAACATGAATAGAAAAATATTTTAATGGAGTATTTGCATTTCAAAATATTACTATCATATTTTTTTTTACTTACGATCTCAGGAATATTAATAAAAATATTTTTGAATTTCTTAAATTCCATGTGACACTCTTTAATAAAAAAATCGTCTAAAAGAAATAATTTTATAAATCGTTTGCAAAAATTCATATAATTTAAAATTGCATTATCGTTTGGAGTTAAATATTAGTATGTGTAATTTTTGATTTTCTAAGTAATTTAACATATGTATAAATATATCCTATACGATTTCCCCTTTAATCTCAGTTTTATATTAAAAAATATTTTTAAGAAAGTCTGAAAAGCTTGTAATAGACTAAACTCCTGACGGCTATATGCATTGTGACATTAATAAAGTTATCTATAAAAATTTACTCAAGGATACGATATTTATTTATATTTATGCACCTACAAATAAGAATATTAAGTGGTGTTTTCTTAAAACTATAAAAAAAATTATTATAGTAATTTAATAGAAAAATAAAGCATAAATATTTTTCTACTTCAGTTAGTGAATGTTCTGCGTAAAATTATATACTGGCAAATAAAAACTGAAATGAAATAACTAAAAAGAGTGTAATTTTTTTGTGTGTGTGTGAAATAACTTATCTTGTAAATCTTCCTTTCTTGTATGGTAATGCTTTTCTTTTGGATGTAAAGAAAGTCGTAAGTTGTATCAGTGATTCCCTCGGAACAAGTATTTTTCTAAGACTTTCTTTTCGTCCGTAAGTAGTTTTTTTTTTATTGTTTGTAGAAAAATTCTTTTATTGTTTGTAAAACATTCTTTTTGTTTTTTTGCGAATTAACGATAAAATTTTTTTCTACATAGTGTATTTAAAAAAAAGGAAGATTTTTTTCAGAAATAAAATTAGGTAATTTCACTTTTAATATTGAACAATAAAAAGAATGATTGTGTATCGCAAATGCCCTTTTTTTCCCTTAACATTTTATCTTTAAACTGCTATAATAGCAGTAGAATTACATCATATTTAGCTTAAAACCGTGCAATATTCTTTCTAATAAAGCGAATCGTTTGATATGAAACTACCAAATTTGCATGAACTTAGTATTTGATTGTAGAAGCTGTTTAAAACTATATATATTATCAAATTTTAAATAAAATATTTTTCAAGAATTTCAAAGATTTTTTTCTACTTTTTCTAAGCATTTTTTATTCAATCAATTACGTCTTTAAAAAGCAATACATATATTTCCTAGCTTTATATTTTCAAATTTCAATAACATATTAGATGTTTGAATAAGAATAAGAATGGTTTTAAGAATATATTATAATATTTTCTTTTTTTTAGTAATTTGGTTTTATATCTATGCTTGTTGCAACGATATTATATATATCTTTTATGCGCTTTATAATTGTCGCTATATTTAATACTAGCCGCCTTTAGCGACCAGTCGTTTCGCCAATAATAATGCCGACTAAAGGGTTAAATCTTTTTTTATATAACTTGGTCTCATAATAAGTTTTTCAGCAAAATATTTTTAAGCTTCAAGTTTCGATAGTCATATAATTCACTTATGTTATTATGTAGGCCTTAAGCAGTCCTATCTTTGAAGTCAGCATCTCTCTCTGATTTTCTATCGGTGCACGTGAATTTCAGTTTTCAATTAAAGTGCAAATAATGAAACTTCAATTAATATAAAGACCTCTTTAATCAATCTAAGCATGTCTTTAAATAAAACTATGAACTGAAATCAAAATAGTCCGACATTGAAGTTTTATGTTCAATACAGAAATTGAAACATTATAATTATTTTTAATAATTTATAAGATCTCAAGGAATTATTCAGCAAAAATTTCACAGGTTAATTGAAACCTTCAGTTTTTAATTTTATTTTTAGATGTATATAAATGCTCTCAATAATATTTTTTTAGGTTTATAAGTATATTTAAAAAAAATTATGGTTTAAATTCCTTTCGTCTTATAGATTCATATTTGTAAAATATTCTTAATATTTCAACTTCTAAATAAATAAATATTCAGTTCTGAATATTGCTAGTCTAGAACAATCATCATTATCATAATCTAGACCAATTATTCTAAAATAACTCTGATTGGCTTCTTTGATATCTTGATAAAGTGATCTAAAATCGCCAGTTTATATCGAATAGTTATGTTGAAATTTTCATAGATTGATCAGCTTTGATGATTGATTTAGTTGATTGGAATGTCTCTTTTTTATTTAAGGATTTATTGTTAAGGATTTATCTCAAGAATATTTTGTTAAATATGATTCACAGAGCAGATGATGTATGTAAAAATTTAATTCATTTGCATTTTTCCCCTAAATATATAATTATATATTTCACTTGGACCAATTTCTAAGAGATTTATGTCTCTCCTCAAAAAATTAAGAAATTAGATTTTGGGCTCCGATTACAGAAGATGCCTTGTAGATTTTAAGCCACATTTGCCTTAAATAAAAATTTTTAATTCGATTAGTAATATATGTACAGTAAAATATCCTAGAAAACATTTCCATCCATTTATTTTCCAAAAATATCATGTTTCATATTTGTTTCATTTTATAGAGACACTTGCCGAAAATAACATTTTTATATTTTTAATTTGGAATGATAGTTGATTTATTTTTTCTCGTGAGAGAACATGATATTGTTTTGGTAGAAAGTTTTGATGTCTCCGAAATATGCGGGTGAAAATAGTTTTATATGCTTTTACAAATTTTGCATTGTTAATTATTACGTATGCTTGTTTGAAAGAAGATGCGTTTTCCAATAGCTGACCTGTTTTTATCAGTATAGTTTTAATGTTACTTATGGTTCGTTGAAAGCAGATGCGTTTTTATTTCGCATGATTCATTAAAATGCGGAGATAAATTACAATCACGAAGGTGAATTATTTGATTTGCACAAAATATCTCCTTCACATAAGTAAAAGTAACAATTCAAAACATGTCTTATTGTCATAAAAATTGAAAAAACAACACGAATTCAAAAAATATTTTACTTCTACTTAATATCAATTGCTTTTTGTTCGTCGTTTCTTTGAAATGACATCATTTTCAAAGTTCTTTTAAGATTTCTCGCTTTTAAATAATTAATCTCGCTCTCAGAAGATTACCGTTTGGGGCTTTTCTAAAAATTCTTTTTCAGTTTTAACTGTCACACTTTTGTAATATATTTTTGCTTTGTATTTTTATTTACTTTAATTCTTTAATGGAATTGTTAATTTTAATATTACAAACGATCAAAAAAATTTCTCTTGCATTTACGGTTTAAAAAAATATCACATTTCCTATTTGTTTCATTTCATATTATCACGTGATGAAAATTGTATTTTTCTGTTTTATTTTTGGTATTAATTACTTTTTTTAAAAAATCAGAACTTCTGAAAATGGGATGGCAACATTTTATTAAAAGCTGATTTTTTTTAGAGCCTCGAGAAGATTAAATTTTATTTATTTATTTATTTATTTATTTATTGCGAAATAAATTGTTGGAAAAAAACAATTAAATTAAATGTTTAAAAATTTATTAAAAATAAAGATTTAATTTGTAGGGCAAAACATTAATATCAGTGAAAAGGTAATTTTTTGGGCTTTAACGTGATTTAAAAGTCAATTTTGTGCTGTAATATTTTCAGAAGTTATAGCGAAAAAAACGTTAAAATTTGGCTTATTTTTAATTAATTAAAATTTTAATTAATAATTCAAAAAACGGGCTCCAAGGTACATATTCTCGGCACCCAAGGTATACATATACCAAATTTGGTAGCTGTATGTCGAACGGTCTGGCCTGTACAGCGCCAACACACACACACACATACACAAACACACAAACACACATCGTACTTTATTATAAGTGAAGATAAAGATAAAGATTTATCTGAGAGTGAAAATGACATTGCTTTCAATTATAAATTCATTTTGAGATATTTTATCTTGTTTCGTTTTGAAATATTAAAAGAAAATGGAATAAAAAGTAAAGGTTTCTAAACAAATTTATATTTATTTACTTTTATTAAGGTTTTTACCGAAGGTTAAAATTCTACACTGGACTTACAAAATAATTGCTTTTTAATGTTTAACTGAAAGTATGTTATTTTACCTTCTCTAGAATCTTTTGATTTTATGCTTACAAAATTTAGAAATGAAATTAAAGATATTTCAGTAGATAATGTACCTATTGAAAGTTGAGTTGTGAAAACATTATAATTAGGATTGTTTATTATCTATGCATAGATTAATTAAAATTTTTATTTTATATTATGTCATTTCTTTTCGATCCAACTATGGATTATTTTGGCATATTTTCTGAATGAATTTCTTTGTTTTTGATGGTATTCTTAGAAATTTAGATAAACATAATCATTAAAATTTCTTGGTTTTCCCTGGATACTCAATTTTAGACAGTAAATGCATGGAAATAATCTTTAATGAAAAATATTAATTGATTACAGTATCACCAAATTGATTGACATATATTTTCAAATACTACATAGCCGATTAAGATTATACTCATATAAGCCAGAAAACATTTTTAAAATCAAAAAGATACATTTTATTCGAGGAAATAAAGATAAGAACTATTAATATAAGATGTTTTGATTAAAAAATCCTTTTTTATCTTATTAAATATTTAATAAAAAAATGAAGACATTTTTTTTTGAAATACAGTTTTTAAAATCTTTTTTCAAGTTTAGCAATGGTAATATGGCATCAAAAAGCAATGATAGGTTTATTTGGGTCAGATTTCTTAATACTGCAATTCTGATGTTAATGAGGTAGACGGCACTTGGACTGGTGGCTCCCTCTACATTATTCCGTATCGTGTTAGTCGAAGAATGTAGGGCCCAAGATATCACCTTTCTTAAGACATCAATGCATAAAACTGCTTAAATAGAAGATTTAGAATTTTGATCAATCCGGGCACTAGACTTAGACTTTATCATCTACTCACCATGCCTTAACACTATCAACCAAGATTAGTAAATCATTTTCAAAAATATAAATTTGTAATTAGGCATATAATTGAAAATTAATTAAATGAACATTGTTAAGTTTTAAATCCTTTAAGTTCTAAAAAAAGAAAGAAAATAATCAAACATTTATGATTTTACTTAAAATCTTTTCTAATTTGCAAGAATTGTGTACTAATCGTAATATTTTATATACATACATTATTGACCTATATGGTATACCAAAGTATATACCATTTAAATAATTTGTTTTTGATTGATATTATTTTTTTAAAGTCAAATTCAGATTAAAATTAAATTTTTACTTATGCTTTGGAAGTAATTTTCAAAAATAGGAATTTGTAATTAGGCATATAATTAAAAATTAATTAAATGCAAGAAATGAACATTGTAAAGTTTTGAATTCTTTAAACTTTGACAAAAAACATTTAAAAAAATCGTTAAATATTTATGAATTTACTCAAAACATTTTCTAATTTGCAAGAATTGTATACTAATCCTAATATTTCATTTACATACATTAATGACCGATATGGTATACCAAAGGATATACCATTTAAATAATTTATTTTTGATTGATATTATTTGAAAAAAGTCAAATTCAGGAAAAATTAAATTTTCATTTATGCTTTGGAAGTAATTAAATTATAAAATGATGCATTTATAGTAAGATATCAAATATAGAAAAAAAATTATTCAAAGATCTTTATTCATAAAATAGTCAAATGTAAAAGGATATTATAAGGTTTGTTACAATACAGGATTTTATTAATATTTATAAAATAATTGAGCTTGGTAATGATTGGCTAGAGACTATAATAATAAAAAAAGTATAAAAATGAAAGGTTTCATTAATAAAAATGAGAATAAATGTAAATTTTAAATGGCTGAAATAAAAGAATCTCATTATGTTCAACACAATCAAATATCGCAAAAAACCACCGACATCTTAGGCTAAATGTGCAACTCATATTCTAGTGATTGATTTTTGGAACTTAAATTCAAAAGCCTCGATCTTTTATCACCAAATGCCAGCATATAAAAAGAAATTTCCCGACCAATTATTTTAACAATATAAGGCTGAATTCCAAAGAAACTTTAAATATTCCAGTAGATAAAGAGTTTATGGTTTCTTTCTTCTTTTAATGCGCTATTTAATGCAGAGAAAAAGAACATTCTTTGTCAATAAATCACTAAGGCATGGCCTGTTTCAATCTTTAAAATGCCATTAAATTTATGAGGAAAGGTTTGATCACTCCGTAACCATGGCAACTATCATATTCTCTTACAGAAGGGGAAAAACATCTTTTTTCGGAACATTTTTATGATGCCGAAACAGAAACAAAAGACAGACGATTTTTTTTTAAGTTGCAGCAAGAATTAAAGAACTGTTCTTTTTATTTCTGATTGTAATTGTTATTGAAAAATTCTTTGTGTTATCGGAATATTTCTATTGAACAAACTATTTTTGATCGTTAAAGATAAAAAGAATAAAGCATCTTATCTATGACGAGGGATATGAGAATATTTTGAATTGTTTATTCTATGTTAGATATAAGAAGAAATTTAAGCTAAAATTTAAAAATCGAAACAAGAAATGCTGTTTTTTGATGCAAAATTCTTGATGCAAAAATGATTTTATGAAATTAATTATTTTTATTTTAATCAATCCTTTGTTTAGTATTAAATGAATATTTTTGTGACCTCTCATTTTCATAATATCAATATTTTTTAATATCTATAAGTAACTTTTTATTGCTTAATTAATATTAAACATGTATTAATCATCCACTAATTGCCATTTCTATTAACTATGACTGGTTATGAATTTTCAATGATATTTAAATAAAAAAGATGATATGTTAAAGAGAGTGATTGACCATTTTTAGAAATATACTTACTTTAAAAGATAATAACAAATTTGACATAAAATATATTCTTTTTTTAATTCAAATTGGGAGATCTAAATATATTTTATGTAGCTAAAAATTTTATTTCCAATATGTCATGAAAATTAAAAGTAATGATATTGTTCTTTCTTTGAATATAA
>JAOUZG010025159.1:675-18074 GCA_026289955.1 Argiope argentata | reverse complement strand
ACTAATTGTTCAATAGTCATGGTATTTTAAACTAATTGTTCAATAGTAATGGCATTTTAAATTAATTGTTCAATAGTCATGTCATTTTAAACTGATTGTTCAATAATCATGTCATTTTAAACTAATTGTTCAATAGTCATGTCATTTTAAACTAATTGTTCAGTTTTCGTGACATTTTAAACTGATGTTCAATAGTCATGGCATTTTAAACTAATTGTTCAATATTCATGGAATTTTAAACTAATGGTTCAATATTCATGGAATTTTAAACTAATGGTTCAATAGTCATGGTATTTTAAACTAATTGTAATGGAATTTTAAACTAATTGTTCAATAGTCATGGCATTTTAGACTAATTGTTCAATAGTCATGACATTTTAGACTAATGGTTCAATATTCATGGCATTTTAAACTAATGGTTCAATAGTCATGTCATTTTAAACTGATTGTTCAATATTCATGGCATTTTAAACTAATTGTTCAATGTTCCCAAGCCCACACGAGCCTTGAGTCTGGCACATTTTCCTTCTTTCCCCTCATTTGTGATTATTCGGGGTTCTTTCATCTGTGTTAGTTTTACCGACAGTTAGAAGGAACTCCCGCCCCGGCATTTATAGCCGAGAGTGGTTCTACAATAATATGGAAGATTAGCAGTCACAATAAAAACAATGAGCCATTTGAACGGGACTTTAGATTAAAGATAACAAGTATTTGTCTATTTCCTTAATTAAGAACTTCAAGAAACAACGCGTTGCTTCTCAAAGGACAAAGAATTGGCCCTCATTAATTTTATTTTCCGTCGAGATTATAGGGCTATCACCTAATTGAAATGTTTTCTGCGGTGGGAGGCTAACGAAATGCACAAATGTGGTCCTCAAAATACCCGATATTCCCATATTCTAGTATGGAAGTCGTGATCTGTAATTTATAGCATAGGACCTCCATTTCAGCTCTTCCGTTCCTCCAAGAAAATTGACCCAGTGAGCATGCCATATATGACATGACATATAATCAACACTTTGTGTGTGACTGAATAAGATATTTTATATGTCTTACTACAATACAGAAAAATTTCATATCGAATCTCACATGCTGGATCCAAATTTTATCTAGTTTTATATTTAATAAATTAGGATTACATTCCGAAATTTATTTACTTGGCTGCTTGGAATTTTCTTATACATGCCGGTGTCCGGACACAGAGGTAGCGAGTCTTCCTCGTGATCCGGACGTCCCGAGTTCGAGTCTCGTCTAAAACATGGTTGTTCTTCTGTGTTCTATCTGCGAAGTGTGCGAATGTGCCCCCCCTTGTAAAAAAAGGGGTTGTGCGAGCGACTGTGATGAGTGTGTAGCTGGAGTCGTATTCTTGGCCCTAGTTGGCGCTACTTGAAACGACAGACGCTCATTCCGGCTTAAATCCTTTGATACATCAGCGGACTTGTTCATGGCCAGTGCCTTTAGAAAGAAAAGAAAAAACATGCGTGGATAAACAACTCAGTCAATCCAATGGTGTATATAGTTTAAGCCGGCTTTCTGGCTCAGAGGTAGCGCTTCTTCCTCATGTTCTGGGAGTCCCGGGATCGAGTCCCGGTTTGGGCATGGTTGCTCTTCTGTGTACTATATATGAGATGTGTGACCGTGCCTCCCCTGCTGTAAAAAGGTACTGGGCAAGGAAATGTGGTCAGTTTGTAGCTAAGTCGTAATCTTGGCCCTAGTTGGCGTTACTTCAAAAACAAGAGACGCTTCTTTCGGCTTAAATTTGCTGCTATATAAGTGGGAGGCTTGCCCATAGACAAGTGCCATAAGCAACAACATATAGTTTAAAATGTGATAGAGATCTACGATTTTAGCAATAAATAATTTTAAGAGATTTCCTCCGTTTAGATCGTACCGTTTATGGGTGAATGTGAAAATATTTTAACTCAATAAAAAAATAATTTTCCACAAAATATTTTGTTTTCCAATTAGTTTTTGATATTGTAGTTGTGCTGACATGTCAACGGCTTCAAAAATGATCATATGAAACTGAAATTTTCACATTTATTACTTTTAACAATTTTAAGCAATTTCAATCAGAGATAAAGTATGTATATTCTGTATCATAAATATTTGCTTTTAAACGCTCTGAGAGAAGTGAAATTCCAGAAATAGAGAAGACATGAATGGTAATTTTTATTTAAAAAAATGTTTTTTAAACATAAATTCCAAAAAATTCCTAGGACCTAATTCTTATACGTTTTAGAATTGTAACTAAATTGAATTTTTGCTAAATTTACAAGAGGATTACAAGATGTAAATGTATTTCTGAAAAATTAAACGTTTGCCACAAAAATATTCCTTTTTTAAAAATAAGTAACGCTAGATTTTAATCTGCAAATTAACAGTCGAAGCTGACATGTAGAAAAGCAAACAAAGAAAAGCCGAATCGGTCGATCATTTTTAAGTAGGCTGAATTATGATGTTTTAGTCGAGACTTCATAATCATTTAGAAAATCTGAGTTCCCGTAAGATGTGAGAAAAGAATTGAATAGACGGCAAGACTGAACGAATGCTGGCATTTTGCCCACTTTTCTTCCGTAGAAAAGAACTTGGAAAAGATAACTTTCACTGCAAAAGCCGAAAAGAAATTGATTCTAAGCTTTTTTTCATATACTTATGAACAAAACAAGATTATGGTCAGTAAGTATCACTTACAGGTCTAGAGTTTTATTGTTTATTTTACACAAAAAATTAGACGCATTCTGTGTTGTTATCATGTTTTATTTCTAGTGAAATTCAGGTCTAATTCTACTGTAGAAATGAGTTTACTGAGTTGGAAATTTCCGAATCAAAATAATTTTGGTTTCTTTGTATTTCACAAACGTGGAAAAAGAAAGAACTTTCTTAATTTATATGAAATAAATTTTCATTAAATAATCAAGAGTCAAGTAAAAGAAATGTCTTCTTTCTTCTCAGAGTATATAAAGGCCTAGATTTAAAATTGGTTCCGAGTTTAAAGTTAAAATGTTTCGGGAGAGGAACCATGGTTCTTTCGGTGAATTTTGCATCGGTAACGAAACATATGTTGAAAAGTGGTATTAGACAAAAAAAATTTCTTTCAATAGAATCTTAAATGAAATAATCTACAATCACAAATTTCAAGTTATAATGTGAGAACATTATTATTTTTCAAATCATTATTTATCTTAACTAATTTTTCATTAACCTGTTTTAACTGGTTTGAAACAATTAGATATCTCTATCGGTCTCTATAACTCTATATAAATGCAACTCGAAATGCGTTGCTATATATAAATGCAACTCGAAATGCGTTGCTAAGCGCAAAACTGGAGAACGGCTCGACCGATTCCGCTAATTTTTTAAAAATTATTTTCGTTAAGACACGAGGATGGTTCTTATGGAGAGAAAAAATTAAAAAACTGCGAGGAAAATAGTTAAAATGAAACTTTTCTTAACATCAACTGAGTTAGATAGCAGGAAGTAAAAAATAATGATTTGTTTAGAAAGAAATACGCGAAGTCAGTTGGTTTTCATTCATAGATAACGGGATGTTTAAAAAAGAAAGAAAATAGTTGCTTTTATTATAAGTCAGTATGGATATTTAATCTATGCCTGCTCAAAATAAAGTCTGGGCAGGGAAGAAAAAAAGTAATAACAAAGGGAAAAAAAAGGTTTGTAGAAAGAAAAGTAGTGAAGAAAAAAAAGGATAGAAAAAAAAGAAAAGAAAAGGGTGTGTGTGCGTCGCCATTATTTCCTCTGTGTGCGCGATTTGCCAAGCTGTTTTTAATTTTTCGCATCTCTGGAAAACCAATTGTCTTTATTTGTTTTGTGTGTTTGCATTTATGAGAATTTGAATCTCTATTATTCTATAACAACGTAGAATTTTAGACCTTTCCTTCCACCATTTAAGTAAAATAGCAATTCCAGGACAATCATTGCATGGATGGAAAGATAAAGACGAATAGTACAATGAACATCATCTGAAGAAAATAATACTGTAAATGAATTATATGATTATCAAAATTTGTTTGGTTAAAAAATATTTTGGTGAAAATCTGTTATGAGACACAGCTACATAAAATATTGTATGAAAATTTTAGCGAACATTAATGCTGGCGAACCGACTGGTTGCCAAAGGCGGCTAGTATATATAAACTTTCATTTTCAATTAGCTGGCAAACAAAGTTTTGCCAGCTAATTGTTCGCCCATTTTTGAAATGAAATAACAGTTATGATGTCATAGCTCTATGTCAACCTTATAAAAACGCAACTGTTGTCAAAGAAGGATACGAAATATAAAATCAATGGCCATAAAATCGGGTCAACCTTTCAAAGAAGCATACATTATAATAATGCAATACTGATAAAAGCAGGTACAAATATTTTTTTGCCCGTAATTTTCGGAGTTGAAATAAAGGAAAGAATCTTTCCTCTTCTATGATTGTCCCTCTCTCCAAGGACTGAACATCAAATATACCTAAATCTTATAATTTTATTCTACATAATATACATTTTTGTATATAAAATATACATTTCGTGTATTTCGGAAACAGCTCTAACGATTTAGATCAATTTTTTTATTTAGATAAAGATTTTATTTATAAGTTTACCTTACAGGTGTGTTTCTTGAAGAAATGGGATTTTACACACAAAAAATTATGAACTATTAGAATTATTAGATTTTACTAAAAAAATTATAACTAACTATTAGCGCCTTTTTGTGTCTGCTTTCATGCTGACAGTGTCATATAGCGCCATCTCGCACTGCGCTATAAATCTTCAACTTATTAAAACGGAGTGTAATTTAATAAAATATAAGTAATAATAGACAAAATATAAAATCTATATTGTAATAAAGCATGTTATTTTCGAATACCATGTTAAACTAAGTGCATTCATTATTTTTTAATTTAAGTGACGAGTTCAGATGTAGTTTAGATTCGAAAGCATTCATATTTAACCCTTTCGGCCCTCCAGGGGGCATTTACTACCGTGGTATTTTAAGTCCTTAATTTCCCTTTCTTTTCAAAAGGGATGTTGGCACTTGCCATGACTTCTTGTTTCTTATGTGCGTGGTGAAAATGAAATGAAATTAAATGGAAATGTTCTCTTGGTGACCCTTATCACCATTTTCCAACATTTTTTTTTAATTTCACTTTTTAAAAATTCTGAACTGAAATGGTTAATAAGTATAAAATTCGTATCTAAATATTTTTTTCCAAAAAAAATCATATTTTTTTAAGAAATGATAATATCAATAATAAATAGTAGCAAAAATTGATATAAGGTGAATATAAGGTATATATGCAGTGTGCTAGAATCAAAGAGTCAAATGTTATAGTCTTATATTATTAATGGTAACATTTTAATATTAATAATTTAATATATTATTAATTCATCGTCTAAATAAAGAGATCTTTGCTTAAACTTGAATTATTTTAATGAAATAAACATAAAGAATTGGGCAGCTATCAGATTTCATCAAAAAAATTTCACAATTAATAATATTGTTTTATTCACATTACTTGGAAAAAATCTATATGATAAATTTTTACCCTTATTAAAATCGATTGGTTTTTATTCACATATTTAGTCTGCTATTCTTTCTTTTTTTGAGCATTATTACCATGTCAGAGCATGAGGTTGATATTGGGATGAGGTTTTTAGTGTCAACAAAAATCCATATGTGAAAAATAAAAATGTTATTATCTGCACAACCATCTCAAAAAATCTGCTTTTAATAACGCGTTGTCTTTGCATTTGAAAAAGCTCTGATAAATACAAAAAAATAATGTAATGACTACAGCAAATAAAACCTAGAAAAATGTCATTGTGAGCACGTGAGCATATGAAATTGAAATAGATAGGAAATGAGGTATTTTTTAAACAATCAATACGAGACAAAGTTTTTTGGGATCGATTACAATACTAAAGTGACTCATTCGATGAAACCATTAAAATGAATAAAAATATAATTTAACTCGCACGAGCACGTGATGCTTGGCCGTTTAAGAAATGATGTTTTGACATCATACATTGAAATATGCATAGCAGATTTTATTTTAATCTTTTTTCTACTATTCTACACTGTCTCCTATGCTGATGGATTTCGAAAATTTAACTTGAAAGAATTTTACCGATTCTGGCTATGACCCTTGTGTCCAAAAACAAAACAAAATAAAACCAACCAGAAAAAATCGAGTCTAAATCTAAAATAATTACTAAGTTAAATAAAAAAAAGTGGACGATAGGACAATTCAAAAAATTAACTTAAACAAAAAGCTAACAGCGAAAAATCCAAATGTTCTGTCAAATATATCAGGGCATAAGATTTTGAAAACATTCAATTTTTTTTCTGTTTGAACTAAATCATTGTCAGTGAAAAATTGCTGGAAAATGTGTAAACAATGTCCCAATGCATCAAATCCATATGATGTGTATTGGATTTATGCACTGCTGTTTTTGATGGTAAATATTCCTTTAGTGATGATACGGCAAAGAGGGTAATTGAAAATATAAATATTGCAAAAATGAAATATTTCAGAATGCTTTACAATTTTAATTAAATAAAGGTGGATGATATACAAGTCTTAGAACTTTATTAGAAAGAATAAAAAAAGGGGCGCTTTTCTAGAATTTTTCTAAATTGTTAAATAAAAATGGTAAATACTATTGTATATGTTGATTTCGTAGAATATGTGGATATAAATAATACTAAAACACCAATTTTTGTTGCATATAAAAGTTTGGAGTAAGGGATATATTTTATAAATTTTTTTTTCTAATATATTTTTTTAATGCACATAGAAGATTTTAGAAAAAAAAATGCGACAATCAATTGGACAATTGTTATTTTTTAAGTTTGCGAATGAGCAATATTGTGCCATTAAATAGCTTTCAAAATTCGCTTAGTGAATGGAATTTAAAATAGATAAAGTGTAGAAAATAAAGATATTTTTATTTATTGTATCTGTAAATTCTTTCTTCACTTTAAAATTATTTTAGATTTTACGTTAATAAAAATGTATTAAAAACACATATTCAAAATATAACTTATAATATTTTAACTTCATTAGGTACCATTTTCAGCTATATTTGTATATTTTTTAAATAATTAATATCCTAGTAAGAAAATAGATTTTTTTGGTGTAAAAAATCGTTTGGGATAATTTATTTATTTTGCGAAAATGGCAACTACTAAAACTTTTTAGCGTCGATTTAATTCAATTTTTCGATTAATTAAAAATAAACCAGCAAACGATTAAAAAAACTTTATGCATGATAATAGTTTCTAAAACATAATTTTTTATTAATAACGAGTCATTTAAAAAGCTTTTAATACCATAAAAATTAGAATTTTGTTAAATGCTAACATTCAATAGATCATTGTATTCAAATGTAATTCACAACTAAAAGTTTTGCCACTAATTGTAAAGCATAAGCAAAAATTTACAGACATATTTCTTATTAAACTGCTATTTATTCATACGTGAAAAATGAAATGAGACACATCTCGAATAACTATGGTTAAAGCAGCCGGAATTAAATACGATGAAGCTTGCTATAATCTAAGAATAGAATTTAAAATTTTAAAATTGATATATTTGAAAATTGTTGTCTCTATGGACTTTAAAAATAATTTATGTAAAATAAAATGGGGCAAAGCCATGTGAAACTTTTGCACATTCGAATAACACTTTGATCTGAATATTTATATCGTATTAAACACTCATTTGTTGTAATTTTTTAATGAAAAATGAAATTTGGTGAAAGTTGAAAGATTTAAGCTAGAAGTTGAACAAAAAAAAAACGTATTCTTTGGTGAATTAATCAGGATTCAAAACTTTGAATTTGTAAGAAGACGATCTGTTCATAATACAAATAATATAGAAGACAAAATTAAACAAATCATATCATAGATCATGAAAACTGTCTTTATTCAACAATAAATTTATCAGTTAAATTATCTTTAAGTCAAATAATGATAAGTTTGTGACATTCATTCATTTATCTTTCTTCTTTTTAAATTTTTTCGATATAAAAAAATGAAACAACGCCTTCATACTAAACCAGTTTTACTCCTACGCGATGTCAGACTTAGATCTGAATGATGCTTAGATAACAGTTATGAAATTCAAAGGGAAAAACTTTTGCCAAATAGAAAATAGTAATTATTTTATCATTCTTCCACTTGTCAAAAAAGTGAACTTGAACAAAAAAGTTTTGCAAAATTTTTGTTTGAAAATTTGAGAATTTAAGACGAATGAATTAATATATATTGTTATAATCGGGCGAACGCTCGCCAGAGGTGAAAACGTTGGCGGCGCGTCACAAGGCGCTCCGCGCCAGCCGAGTTGACTTGGCGGGAGGAATATTCTGGTAACCCCGAGAGAAGTCTGGCTGCGCCGAGGTTTTTCTCCCTTATCGCCGAGGTCTCTCCGTGCTCTCGCCCGACTATATAAGAGGCGGGTTGCCTCTTCCTGGCAGTGGATCTCTCTTCGAGGAAGAGAAGCGTTTCGCTTACTTGTAGCTTTTCGCTTGTTATTAGTGAGCTGTGTTTGCGTTTGCTGTTAACGCTGTGTTATTGAGCTCGCTGTGATTGACTGTTGCTGTGCTATACTATAGCTGTTTTGCAAACCGTGTTTATTGGGCGTAAGACTTGCATTTACGCTGTAAGTGACTGATTGTTGCTGGATTGTGTTTTCTGAAGTTTTACTTTTCTAAGTCATCCTATAA
Organism: Argiope argentata; assembly: GCA_026289955.1. Lineage (NCBI taxonomy): Eukaryota > Metazoa > Arthropoda > Arachnida > Araneae > Araneidae > Argiope > Argiope argentata. The sequence continues at coordinate 9,338 of JAOUZG010025159.1, read as the reverse complement.
ATAGCTGTAAATAAATTTGTTTGTGCTGTCCTCAAATAAAGTCCAATCAATCCGATCCCGCTACGCTAAAAACGTAACAATATGTATTATAAAGATTTTGATATTAAATTCATTCCTCTACAAGTGTCATCATTTGTACAAGAAAAGAATATTCACAATGAAGATTCCACGTGGTAATTAAATTGATGGTATCACATACAAGAACAAAAAAATAATAAATAATAAAAAAAAATTCTGTAATGATTTTAAATGAGATATTCATAAGGATTTCTTCGATGCACGTAGACTTAAGAAAGGGGATTTTAGGTAACACAGAAATAAATGTATAGGTGATAGGAATTTTAACCCTTTCGCTAAGAGACTAAAATATTCAAAAGTCATCAGTTCTCTAGAATGCATATTAGAAACAATTAAATTAAAAAGCAGTAATTGGATCAAGGAATTAAAGAACATGTTGTTTGTGCGTGTGTTAGAAAATCAGTAAAATTCTATAAAATCTTATAAATTCAAAGTAATGTCTCTTGTAGCTAGGGAAGTACCGTGTACCTATTGTAAACCATTTTTAAAGAATTTTTTTAATAAGTTACTTCACCCCTAGCGGTGAAATAAGGAAGGTACAAAAATTATTGAAAAATAAAGGTCATTCTAGAAGTCCAGTTACAAAAATACACGCTATGCAATAAATTAAAAAAGAGAATGGTTTCATAGAGTAGTTTGTATAATTGAAATGGTATTTGCAATTAAATTATACTTTCCGTCATAGAAAAAAGGTTCATTCATTAAAAAAAGTTTTTTAATAATTACTAATATGATATAATTTCTGAAGGAATGGCAAAGGGAAATTTAAACAAGGAAGAAGAAAAAAATATTTATAAAACGCACTCGAATGGGGAGGGGGGATCTGAAGGTATTGAAGGAATATTTTAGAACGAAGACATTTACAAATCATGGAAAGATCATAATTTTAATTGCGTAGATATCCGCCAATTTCATAGATAGTTCCATTGAATGTTTTTATTATGGTCCCGCGTACATTTTTCTAATTTAACATTTTTCGTCGATCGCTTTTGTTTTTTGAAATTTCAATTTTTCGTAAAAAATTGTTTTTTGACATTTTAATTTTTTGTAAAAAAATTGTTTTTTGAAATCTCAATTTTTCGTCCCATTGATCAAAGGGCCGTAACTCGTCTGAATCAATTTAACAAATAAATTTTACCAAACGTATACGTTACTTTCCTAGTTATAAGGTCTTTTTCAAATTAAAAGTATTAAAAATAGTTTGTCGATTTTCTTGTATATGACAAAGGAGAGAAAATATTTTCATGGTTGAAAATCTATACATCGATTTCACGACAATAATTCAGATGATATCAAAATCAAAGAGAATGTCTTTTAGTCTATAACGATGGCTTGTGTCCCAATTTAAAGATGCGTGTTTGATTAAGAAATTTCATTTGGCTAACGTGTTTGATGTGGGTTATATAAAAATTAACAACAGTTTGAAAATGAAAAATTCCTCTGAAAAAATGATTTCTTTTACTTCTATTAACATAATAGTTTCTTTACCTTCATTTATGTTAATATTAATTTACTTATATATATTTCGATGAATATAATATAAATAAAGTTAGTTTTTTTTATATCCACTATTCTAATTAAAGCAGAAAAATATGACTGCCATAAGATAGACGATTTTCCAACAAGCCCCAGGAAAAATATCAATCAATAAATTGATTTTAAAACGAAGTCTATTAAGTGCAGAGTCAAATTAATTAACAATACCATATCATGCAAAGTACTAAAATTTTTGGGAACACACGATCAATGCTTCTCTATTTTTTTAAACCTTTTCTAAAATTACATCTGAATAAGCATTTTAATATAGTGACTGGCTTGAAACAAAGGATCAAAAAATGCTTAAAACAGACGCTAGATTCCATCCTAATGTGGCGCCATTAGTGTAATCACGCATGCGTAATAAATCTCGACCGTCTTCTGGCATTTTGCCAAAAGTTCAAGATTGTAAATTCCAACGGTAATTCGGTTCATTGGTGAATAATAATTTATCGTGTTGAATTATCAGGGAATAAAAAATTTTGAAATTTAGCACAAATCTTGGGGTTTCGGAAGCGTATCAATAAATGAAATTTGTTTCTGAAGGTCAAATGTTTTTCATGTTTAACAAGCATTACCTCGACCGAAGAAATGCGGTAGAATATAATGTTACGTTTTTAGCGTAGCGGGTTCGGATTGAATGGACTTTACTTGAGGACAGCACAAACAAATTTATTTACAGCTATTTACATTAATCGCAAGTCATCGCAAGTCATCCTAAGCAAGCAAATCATTCGCAAGTCATCCTAAATATCTAATAATTACTAATTTATTAGATATTTAGGATGACTTGCGAAAGTAAAACCCCAAGTAAACTTCTAATAAACACAATTTCAGCAGTCAACAGTCACTTACAATTTAAATAAAAGCCTCACGCACAATAAAAACAGACTGCAAAACAGCTATCGTATAGCACAGCAAACAGTAAATCACAGCGAGCTCAATTATACAACGTTAACAGCAAGCGTAAATACAGCTCACTAATAATAAGAAAAAAAGTAATCCGCTAGTCCAGCGAGTCGCATTTTTTCCGAAAGGAAACTCTGCCATGTTACGGCAATCCGCCCCTTATATAGCGGAGCGAGCTAGCATGCAAATCAACGCGGTGCACCACGAACGGTCTGAGGGCTACCAGAATATTCCCCTTTGCCAAATCAATTCGGCTGACGCGAAGCTCTTTGTGAAGCTTCGCCAACGTTTTCTCCGGCGAATTTCGCTGCGGTCGCCCGTTTGTAACAATAATAAGTATATTGGAAGATCAACTTTATCCCGATCACATATGACAGTAATGGTTGGAATGGTGTTGTTGAAATTTTACTGTCCAATGAAAGTTTCCCTTCAATGGATGAAATTGTAAACAGATGTCTAAGTGCATCATTACTGCTCAGATTTTTATATTCAGAATCCCTTTCGCAAGAGTTTTATTTTTTGTAAGCCTGTAAAAAAACTGAATATGGATACTGTTCATCCTTTTTCCGACCAACAAGCAAAATGTTCTCTTTAAAAAAATCCGTAAAATAAAGTTATTTCTAACAATAAATCTAGATGCTGAATCATTTTACTTGCAACAATCTTGAATTTCATTTAACGTGCATTCTAAATTTTAGTAACATAGTATACATAAAATGTATGTACAAGTATATCGTGCAACGTATTTTCCTCTTTACTTGAAGAATCTGTAATATCTCATAATGCAGGGAAAATATACTATATATTAATTCAATTGCTTCAGGAATAGGTATTGTTACAAGTGTGCGAACGCCGCTGAAAGTGCGGAGGGGAGAGCGATTGGCGACGGCGTCAAAGATCTTGGCGCCAGCCGGTTTGGTTTGTCGAAAGGAATAGTCTGGAAGTCTCTGGAATTCTCGTGGTGATTTCCGAAGCTTCGCGTCTTCCTCGCCCGGCTATATAAGGGACGGGCTGCCGCAAACAGCAGTTCTTCTCTCTCGGAAGAGAAGCGTCTCGCTGGGCAAGCGGATTAACGCTTGTTATTAGTGAGCTGTGTTTACGTTTGCTGTTAACGCTGTATTACTGAGCTCGCTGTGAATAACTGTTTACCGTGCTATACGATAGCTGTTTTGCAGTCTTTTTATTGTGCGTAATACTTGCATTTACGCTGTAAGTGACTGATTATTGCTGGATTGTGTTTATCTGAAATTGTTACTTTATCATGTCCTCCTGTAAATAAATTTGTTTGTACTGTCCTCAAGTAAAGTCCATTCAATCCGAACCCGCTACGCTGAAAACGTAACAGTATTTTCAGTTCCTAATGCAAGAGTGATTATCATTATATAAGAAGTGACACTTGTTATGTAAATTATTTTAAGTAAGAAAAAGCGCATAAAAAATAAATATTTAATTAATATTAAAGATGGGGACATATCTCGTGCGTTATCGAATACTAGTAGCGAACTCCATCACAACAAAAACTGCTGCTGCCACTCAGCATCAATGAATACAGAAATAATAAAATGAAGCGTAAATGAGACCTTACATTCGGCCCCGCTCAATGCGAAATTTAGACAGTTTTAAATTTCAAATGTATGTGCTTAAAGCATTTAATTTTTAATGAGATTGTCCAAGTAAAACTAAATCGGATTCCAGTTCATTCAGAGGTACATCTTGGAGGTCACCTGCTGTATCTTGTATTTCTGCAGCGGTTTCATTCTCTTCTTCAAAGCTGTCATCTTTGTTGATTGATGCATCTCGTTCGTTATAAGGCCGAAGATGCTGCACATAGACAACTTTCAAAACTCCATTACGTCCTGTCGGTGACTTGATCTCGTAAAATAATAAAATTGAACGTAAATGAGACCTCACAAGTATATATAATTAAACTTCATTATATCACGTGCTTCGTAAAACGGGGTTAATCGATTAATTTAATGGAAGTTTGGAGTTATTTGTCGGGTTACTACCATACTATTCTTTGGCATGCAGTTCATGAGCAATACTTTTCTTCTGCCCACCCCCTTTCCCCCTCTCTTATAAACATTGCATTATTTTGCTGACATCAAAAAAAAGTTTGAGTTATCTGAAAACACTCAATTCAGGATTCCCTGATAACTTATGCATTTTATTTTATTTATTTCCTGCGCTCTCAGTTAGGAATTCAAAATTGGTGGGTTGTCATCGAAATTGTCATTTTTTTTATATCGATGGCCGATTAAGGATAGTGCAGAAAACATCTAGTGCTCATTATTTCAAAATGAATTTAAAATAAGTAAAAATAATTGAAATTTGCTATCTCCAATTTCATCTTATTATGTGCGAATTATTATTATTTTTAAGGCATTGTTTGTCTTAATTAATTTAAGTCATTAACCAATTTAAATCAGAATACGTATGCTTCGATATATCGAGAATTGGGTACATGGCAGACATTCGTGCCAAATTGTAACTTTTTATCAGTGAAAAGTCACCAAATGTGGTAACCGTCTTTACCATTTGCTAACACCCCTAAAAGCGGAAAACGGATGCCTTAAAAGGGATAAATCACCAATTTTTGGTCTACGCATTAAGAGACTACAAAAATATCAATCCAATCCAAAATTGTCATTATTTTTATATCGAGGGTTGATAACGGATAGTGCAGAAAACATCTAGTGCTCATTATTTCAAAATGAATTTAAAATAAGTGACAAAAAATTGAAATTTGCTATCTCAAATATCATGATATTGTATTATGTGAGAACATTATTATTTATAAGCCATTGTTTGTCTTAATTAATTTAAGTCATTAACCAATTTAAACCGGTTGACTACCAGAATATGCTTGCTTCGATATATCGAGAATCGGGAACATATTGGAAATTCGTGCCAATTTGTAACTTTTTGTCGGTGAAAAGTCGCCAAATGTGGTAACCATCTTTATCATTTACTAATTCCCCTAAAAGCGGAGAATGGATGCCCTAAAAGGCATAAATTACCAATTTTTGTCTACGCATTAAGAGGCATCAAAAATCTCAATCCAATACAAAATCATGTTTTCATATGATAAAAACATTTTAATAATAATAACAACAAAAATGTGTATTGTGTTGTTGTTGTGACTAATGGCTCTTCCATGGACCCCCGCTGTACGATCAGCAGATTTTAAGCCTAAGAAATGTGTCTTTGTTTACACGTAGCGCCATCTAGGGCCTAGAACACGACTTAGCTACACAGTGTCTTTGTTTATACGTAGCGCCATCTAGGGCCCAGAACACGACTTAGCTATACACACGTCACAACCCTTTTTAGGGGGTGGACTTCATTTGTGCATATTCATTCACTCACCTCAGATCGTAATTTATACCTGGAAGAGAGAACGATCACCTCTGACCCAGTGCCCCCTGTGATATTACTCTCGACATGGAGGACTTTACGACCACGAACAGATTTAACGAACGCCAGCCGCCATACACTTGGTATAAAAATGTAACAACAATGTCATTGTCATAAGTACAAATTGACTTTTGAAGTACAAATTGAATTTCTATTTTTAAATGATTTTTTGGCCATAAATCACCAACTGTAATATCTATAATGTTTTCTAATGACCCTAAAAGCGAAAATTCGATGTTTCAAAAGCGATAAATCGCCAAATTGTTGACTACTCATTTTTTGGCGAAACAAAACAACACCCTGTTCTTACGTGATAAAAATGTAGCTTGAATTAGATTTCAATAGATATTATGATATGCGATATTAGAGGTTCTATATTTGAGGACGATTTTTGCCAGATTTTATTTAAATTTCTCAATATATTGTTGTATTTGCTTAAATTTTAGAATTAATATTCCGTTAACACAGCATATGCTATTTCAATCTGGCTGTTTATTACAATTGTTGCTCAGCGCTGTGTACCTAGGGCGAGAGTGATATGGAGAGCTGAACAGTTAAACCTCATATAGTTATTACCAACACGAAAATGCTAATTCAATTGTAAAGATCGGAATATTCAGTTTCGTCTGTTTGGTGACGGTATACAAGCAAAGTATAATTAATCTAAGCTAGATAGGTAAACTTTAAACAGTTACAATGTGGTACATGTGATAATATTAAATTTGCCAGCGTCCTTGCATAGGGGTAGCGCTTCTTCCCCATGATCTGGGCGCCCCATGTTCGAACCCCGGTTCTTGCGTAGTTGTTTTTCTGTGTTCTATCTATAAGCTGTGTGAATGTGCCTCCCTATAAAAAGGGGCTATGCAAGTGAAGGAGAAAAGTGTGTGCCATCTTCATATGAGCTAGAAGTCGCGCAAGCGAATGTGATGAGTGTGAAGTGATTACTACACATTTAAGCCAGATAACATCCCTCGGACCGAAGTGCACTTTGGGCCCAACGGATAAGTTACTCGACTACTAACCATAAGATTGAGAGTTCGGGCCTAGCGCATTCGCTATTCATCTAAAATGGTAACCCGGCGACCGACCTTGGATAAACGCAACCTTCGCACCTAGCTTCGTTCAACTGTCGTGGCGCCCTCTATCGGCGACTCAAAGCTTTAGACGCGTATTAAATACGACAATTGTTAACATTACCACCAACACTTCACATAAATATCGTTCGCAACCTCACTGGGAGGATACTCTGTGGTGATTGCTATACATATAAACCGGATAACATCCCTCGGACCGAAGAGTTTTTCTGGTCCAACGGATAAGTTACTCGGCTACTAACCATAAGATTCGGAGTTCGGGCCTAGCACATTCGCTATTCATCTAAAAGTGAGTAATAAAAGTTGTAGTTTTGGCCCTAGATGACACTACTACAAAAACAAGAGGTACTTATTAGGCTTAAATCACTGACTACCTCATCGAGCTTTTTCATGGCAAGTGCCACAAAAAACAAAAGCAACGCTGATCTTTTTAGACGTAAAGGTTCTTCGTTATCTGGGTGTCTCGGGTTCGAATCCCGATTCGGTCATGGTTGTTCTTTTGTGGGATATCTGTGAGGTTTCTGAATGTGCCACTCCCTGTAAAAAAGTGTGCAATCGAATGTGATAAGTGTGTAGCTAAGTCGTGCTCTTGTCCCTAGTTGGTGCTACTTCGGAAAAGAAGAGACGCTCATTCGGTTTAAAATCGATGACTACCGTCAGCGTGCTGGTCCATGGCAAGTGCCATTAATAAAAACAACAAGATATTGAATTTTGATTATTAAACCAACCTGAAATGAATCTATCATTAGGCTGACTGTCTGTTCAACCATACCATCACATTCACTCGTAAAAACAACTAAAAATGTGATGGTATAAATAAAATTATCGGCATTTAATTTTTCTACGGATTATAGTTAATTTTGATTTTTTACTTACTTATTCAGAAAAATGGGGACAACATTAATATTCTTAAGACAAATTTTGAAAAAAAAAATCGATTATCTTTAAAAAACTATTTTATAATTATTATTTGCTAATGTGTTCGCTGACTTAGCCATGGCTTACAGTTATACGCAGGGAAGAGGGTGAGAGATAAAACTTTATTGATGACAATTCAAAAAAGTTCAGAGAGGACAAACAATCACTGAAATTTCTGAATCTTTTTTTTAATCTTTGAGGAACGGAGCATCCAATTTACGTCTAATTTTCATGTTTTTATTTAGCTCAAGAAAATCTCAATAACGTGCCTATTTCAAAATATCACTTTTAATACTGAATGCTTCAAAATTAATTAAAATTCAACAAAAATGAATATATTATAATAATATTTCGATAGAGAAAGCATTTCAACTAAACTCGGCCAAACGATAATACGAGACGGATCCAAATTACAGGAAAAATTATCATTCCTGTCAGGAATTCTGTTTCGCCAATTGCCGACTGAAAACCTGCGGAGTCCGTTTCACGTTTCCTAATGAAGCTTTCATTTTTAATGCGGTGTTGACTCATTCACACGCGAAGTATGTGAGTCACGCCACTTTAGCTTCTCTATAATAACTCTGTTTCATGTATTATTACTCAAATGAGAATGTAACACAATTGCAAATTTTATACTGAACATGTATTAATGATTCTTGAATGTTAGTATGTTTTTTTTCTTTCTTGTGCGCAGAGGAAAAAAAAACATTG
>JAOUZG010025153.1:0-10416 GCA_026289955.1 Argiope argentata | reverse complement strand
AAAAATCTTAATACATGCAAAAAATTTGAAAATAAAATTTTAAGATTGTTTATTTTATTAAATTTTGCTCTAACCTTTTTCACAGGTTTCTCCTGTCCAAGTGCCAGTACAAGTACATTTGAAATTATCGCCTTCTTTAGAGCATTCCCCATTGTTCTTGCAAGGATCACGTGCACATACATCTACAAGAAAAAGAATCCATTCTTTTATATGAGTAACTTGAAATTTTCTGGAGAAGATCCATTTTGTTTTTACACTTTTATATGTTTTCAAAATTTCATATAAGAATAAATTAGGTGCGTGAGCTGTAAAAATCTATAAACGAATAATCAGTATAAACAAACTGGCAATTTAATATAATTTGTATGCGATCTCGTGCATTTCTATCTTAGCCGATCGTCAGGGTAATAATACATCCCTCTATACAGATATAAAATATATTAGCATATCGGGAACACCAATGGAATATCAATAATATTTAAGTATAAATATATTTCAGATTTCTAATGCAAATAGGTTTTCTTATTTGTCTTGGTTCTTTTTCAAATAGCATTACCCATTCATTTATAGTCATAAATGGCATGAACATGAGTGAAAAAGAAAAATCTAAATACATGCAAAAAATTTTTAAAATAAGATTTCCAGATTATTTTATTAAATTTTGCTTTGATCTAGTTTACATGTTTTTCAGGTCCATCTAAAGTACATTTGAAATCATTTTCTTTTTCAATACGTTCTCTACCATTCTTGCATGGGTTTTTTGCACATACTTTTACAAATTAAAAAAATATCTATAAAAGTCAATAGGAGGTACTTGAAGCTTTTCTAAAGAGTATTGATTTCGGATTATATATTAATCTTTCGTTTCAAAATCTGATATACATAATAACATATTTTTTGAGAAACAAGTGTTTGTAGTTAAGGGTAAATCTATAAAATAATATTCAATTTTGGCTGCAATCAATTTGAATATAATTTTTATGCTATTTCGCTAATTTTTATCTTAATTTGTCTTCAGATTAATATTGCATATATGGATATAATATATCAGCTGATTTCCGATAACATTAATATAACCTTTAAGAAACGGTATGCGTTCCTTAGAGCGTGAAATATTTCAAAAAACACAATTTAGGAAATGTTTCAGAAAGTCATGTAATAACCTGAAGGTATCTCAAAAAACCTAATTTGTTTAAATTTAATTGAAACAGATATGAATTCGATACCCAAGAATAAAACAAACAGGTATACAAACCTTCCTGATTAAATATCCGAGAAATGTTTCAGACAGATGTACATGTACCGGTTGCGGATGCTAAATCGACAGCCATCTCACTTGGAATGAGATTTCTTTTTCTTTTCCGCTTGGAATATATGGCGATCATCTTGTGGTGTTCTTTCAATGACCACCAGCATGTTTTCGCATAGCATCTGTAGCGAACGAACCTGCGACGTTTGGGACTGTAGCCGAATAACATACCGATCAAGCAAAAGGGACCCTTCAGCTCGAAGGATATTATCTGGCTTATAATGCTAACGCTACAGTACTTCCCCACCAGTGAGTCGGCGAAGAAGCGAACGATTTTTGTATTGTGTCAAGTGTTATGGCGAGTTGCTGCTTGCTTGTCAAGTAGATCTGACGGGTTTTTTGTTTGTTTGCTGTTTGCTTTTAGCTTTCGTCAAGTGAATCGTTAGCCTTATAAGCCAGATAATATCCTTCGAGCTGAAGGGTCCCTTTTCCTCGATCGATTTATTACTCGGCTACAGGCTAAAGCGTTGCAGGTTCGTACCGTGACCTTCAATCGCTACATATTTAAGTGGACTTTTTTAATCGCAAAATTGACAAAACCATTGCTATGGCCACAGCAGTGACACTTTTACTAGATTCTTGCCGTACAACTGTTTTACCGTGATCGAAAGTACTCAAATAGTATCTTACAGACAATTTGCACCTAATTAGGGTGGTGGTACTAAATGGAATTTCTCGGAAATGAGTTCAACAACCAACAGTGCTGTTTACGTCAAACACCTACCTCCGAGACATTTCAAATGTATTAAAAACTTTCTTGCAGCGTCTTTTATAGATATGTCTTGTTCTGCTACACCCTATACATTGAATCTTACTATGATTGATGGTTTATATAGAGCTCTATTTTGCACAAACTAGTTGCTCTTTAGCAATAGTCAAGCATTGTAGAGTTTCTAAGATTTCTTTCAAGAACAAACACTGATTGATAGCACGGGCTTTTGGCGATATATTTAGCTATCATATATGTTTTTAAGAACTAATAATCGATTCTAATGGTTATAGCTGGGAGATTATTTTTTTAAATTTTATCAATTATTTTAAATACTTAAATCGTGGGGGAACATCTGATGGCTGGAGACATTAGTTGATTCCTTGTTTCATGTCATTAATCAAGATTTGGTTCCATGATTCTTATTATCTCGGCATTGTGCACATATTAAGATATTTGAAAAAATAATTATAACTAATTTTTTAATTTAAATTAGAAATTAATTGTAGTGCATTATTTTAATGATATAATGGTAAAATATTATTTGTCTTCCTTTTCCCTATCTGAGATATTTTACTAAACTATTGACACCATCTTTGAAAAAAATTCTTTCTCGTTAGCAAAATTTATTGACTAGAATATTGTAGTATCAGAAATAACAGTTTTCCCCCTCTATTTTTGAGAAAGTTCGGAATCTACTGCTACAGACTCACCTCAAACAAACTTCTACGATAAATTTTGTCTCTTCCTGAAACGTTCTGTTCAATTCAATCATTTGAAACGAGAGATATTTGAATTCTCAAAGTAGAAGCAATTTTTATTACTCTTTAATTCAAAACGATGCCATTTATAAGAATGTTTATGACATGAAATTTATTACACCACTGAATGAAGAAAGTTTCCAACTCCTCAAAAAATGACAATTTAATTTTTTCAAGTCGAGTATCCGAATTTTGCTTTACAACACTTAGTTGGTTTAGAGTCCTTTGCAAACTTGAATATGGGATTCTAGTTAAATTAATAAAATCAATTTTACAAACAATGTGAGATTCTTTTCTTTTGATCAACAAGACTTTTTCAAATTAAGTGCTTTCATTTTATGTCATAATTTCAAAAGTCAAAGCCAATGGAAAGCCTCAAAAGAATATAAATTTACTATATAGCAAATGCAGCAAAGAAAAACTATAGTATGGGTCAGCAGGGATTTCATGAATCCATCCTTTGTCTTCATATGATCAAGAAGATAGTTGGAGATGAAATGTGTTCTCATTTTAAGGCAAAGGCCCAAAGAAAGAAGAGTGTGAGAGATTCCAAGTTCTGCATTGCACCTGTTGCTAAGATTAACTTTTTTTTGTCCTTCACAATTTTTGACGATTTTAAAAAAAATTGAACTCAACTTTTCCCAGTGAAAAAACACTAAATGCGGGAACTATTTCAAAGAGACAATGTTAAAGTCTGAACTCTAACATTACTTGAAAATTATTTAGGGCCAATTAAGAACGACGTTATACGGTGAAAAAACTTTAAATGCGAGGGACATTAAATCAATGATCCTCTATATTTTCATTGAGATAACATGCAGGTTATCAAAGTTGATTGACTATATCGATCTTATAAATATTAACTAATTTCTGCGACCATATTTAAGGTAACAACTAACTATTTTTGGTGACCTGCTAGCTTGCATGCAATGTTGTTAATAGATAAGCAACGTGTATACTCTTTGAAAAGTCTTATATTTTTCTGTTTATTATGTTTCATCATCAATTCAATGTATTTTCTGTCATCCTAACTAAAATGTGAACTATAAATGGAAACAAAATTGATTAAATTGCAATAAATGAAAAAAAAAATCGCAGAAACTATTTAAAAAACGAATCATTTAAAAATTCCTCTCATACTTTTAAATCAAACTTTATATATAATAAATTTTAAAATCTTTAATAAATATATACCTAAAACAAAAACAAAAACCTATTCATCATCTTTATTTTAACTAATATAAAATGAATTTGCATGCTAAAAGCAAATTAGAGTTCTAAGACAGAATTTATAAGTTTTAGAAGGTGGTTATGTCTATCATTATGAAACTTAAGTTAATTAAAAATTAAGCGAAATTATGGAATTTTTTGCAATAAATGCAGAAAACGTTACCACAAAACACTAATTTTTATTATCTTAAAATATGAAAAAATTGTTTTCATTTATATCTACTTTTTATCGCATAATATTTTTTCTTTTTTTTAATATTTTAAATGTATTTCATAATATATTTTGCTACGGAATTACAATTCATCCAACATTCCTTGTTGCTTGAAAAGTTCGGCTTATTTTTCCGTGGAAAATACATTTCATTACAAAATTTGCTTCTAATAACTTTTTTTGAAATGTTGTTAAATTTACAATTAAAATTTAACTTCATGGTCAAACAATGGTGAAAAATAGTGCGAAAGCCAATGAGATTATTGAGATATACAAAATAATTATTTGATATTTAATTTTAGCAATCATTAATCCTCGTTAACAAACGGTCGTCAAATGCGGCTAATGGAAATATAAGAAGTATTTTTATATCTTCACTATCTACAATAAACGAAAATGTCAGAAGAAACTATCCCTAATACCCTAATTTTTTAATTAATAAATTTACACTAACTTTATGAATAAAAACATTTTCAAAATATCTTTTCATTTTTTATGCATATATATTTTTAATTCAAATATATGTTTTTGCACAAGAACTTCAAACTTTAGGGTTTATTCTGGAAGACCCAAATATTTTTCAATATCTCCAAAACCTGTTTAGCAAATATGTAACTAAAATGAATTTTTTTTACCGAATTCAAACTTTTAATGTCAAGAAAAAAAATAAGTGTTTACACTTAAGTCAGAGACCCGTTTGATCTTTTTTGGGGGGGGGGGGGAAGGAGGGTTATTCTTCACTTTTTATTTCATTGTAAAATCGAACAGTCTTTTTTTTAAAAAAACCATTGTGCTTATTATTAAGACATATTATGCAATTATCCAAAGAAAAACTAGAGATACAAGAGAAAAAAATCTTTGTTACTTCAATATATATAAATACAAAAAGAAGATCATGCTAATAGCTGTTAACACTATACCGTCAAGACGTCTGATTGAAATTCTTTTATTTGGTGCCTGTGAACGTTCGGCATGTCATAAATGGTTTTTCGAGATTTTCTAAAGGCTATATTTTTTAATTTCTAAAAATAAATAATTAATTAATTTAAAAATTAATATTTTTTATAATATAAATGAAATTTAATGGTAATTAATAACAATGAAACATAAAAATCTTAAAATAAATGCGCTTGCAAACAATGCGGTGTGAAGCATTTGCATAGTTGCCACATGATACCAACATGATGTCAATGAGTAGCACAGTGAGTCTTAATTTTTACATTTAAATACATGATTTAATTGCCTAAAAAATTACCGATTAGCCTATCAAAAAAGATATTCCCCGAGAAATATGATAAAAAGGTGTTGTTTTTTCCTTAGAAGAAAACTGAGAAAAAAATTCCAGAATATTTAATATAAAGCTATGTGCATTAAGTACATTATCCATTCGTAAACAATCATTTTTTACTCATCAAATTACATGTTTAAAAAACTATTATTTATCGTTTTAAAATAATAAATTATGAATTGCTATCTGTAGTAACCATGTCTTTTCATAGTGTTTGGATTTTTTAAAAATCGAATACCCTGAAAAAATATATTATAATATTAATGTAAAATAAAGGCAATTTTATTATTATTAATTAATATAAAATAAATAAATGGAATTTTATTAGTTGGCTTACTTTCTTAAACGGAACGAGTAAATGGGAAAGCTTATATGCATGCATTTGAAAATTTGTATTGCATTGTTAAAAATGACACAATACAAAAATCTTATATTGTCATTTAATACATTCGCGGAATTATTACTTTATTTCATTATTAATTCATTCATACTTTTTACTTTTCAAAACATTATAGCATATTCATTTGCACTTTCATTAATTTTTTTTCATTTACAACATACTTTGATATCAGATCTGTTTAAAAAATAATGAATATTAATGAGAAATTAATAATCCATGCATCAAATATTAATTCCCTTATAAGTATAAAATGATTATCGTTTTAGAATTTCGTTGCACATTTTTGTAACTGCCAAGACTAATATATTTTCACCAACTTTGAATTGGTTGTTGCTTTATTGCTTAGTGTCAGTTATCATGTTGTTGTTGTTGTTACTTATGGCACCTGCCATGGACTATCACGTCGTCAGCGATTTTAAACCGAATGAGCGTCTCCTGTTTTTAAAATAGCGCCAACTAGGTCCAAGGTTACAGCTTAGCTACAAACTCATCAGATTCGCTTGCACAGTGCCTTTTTTGCAGGGGCTATGTAATCGAATTCATATACATCATAGACAATATACAGAAGAACAACCATGCCCTGGCCGGGACGTACAGGTCACGAGGAAGATGCCCTACATCTGTGCCAGGACGCCGGCTATAGTTACTATGTATTTCTATTTATAATATTAAGATGAAATAAATCTGAAACTGATTAAAATCATAAACTATTACCTTAAATTAGAAAATACACAATTTTAAATATTTTTTTGTTGTTACTTATGGCACTTGCCAATGGACAAGCCCACCGCTGATACAGCAGCAGATTTAAGCCGAAAGAGTCGTCTCTCTCTTTTTTTTGAAGTAGTGCCAACTAGGGCGAAGAGTACGACTTTGCTACACACAGCCTTTTTTTACAGGGAGGCACATTCACTCATCTCACAGATAGCACACAGAAGAACAACCATGCCCAAACCTGGGACACCCAGAAGACGAAGAAGATGCTCTACTTCTGTGTCAGAAAGCCGGCAAATAATAATTATTGCATTTTAATATAAATCAAGAATCTAGATCAATCCACTGTATCTAGAGATGCAGCGAATAAAATGCAACTTTATTTAACATTAGGGTACCAGAATTTCATCTGCTCATTTCTTTAGTAGCTCTCCCTTTTTAAAGAGCAAATTTTTAGAAATATTGGAATAAAATTAAGCTGTAGTATTTTAATTTTAATTCTAAATTAAATTTTACTGCATGAAAAAAATAGAATTCGTTCTAATGTATATAATATGAAGTCTGCACAATACAGAAACCAAAAAGGAACATTTTCAGGGATCGCTTTTCTACGTCAATGAAATATTTAAGTTTATCTATGCAATTAGACCTGCGTAATGAGTAATGTGAGTTCATTTTTTTATGCGAGCTGTACAATTAAATAAATAGGATAATTTTGTAACAGTAAATTTACACCGCATCATTACTTTTATGGTTATTTAATTCCATCTCTAAATATCCTTAGTGAAGTATCATATTATTTAGTGTAAAAAGATATTACCTCTTAGGATACTATGCATTTTCTAGTTAGTATCTTATTAATTTATTAGATATAAAAAAATTTGTAATACTTAAACAGGAAGTAGGCACACAGACATTAAAAGATGTAGGCTTTCCTCATGAAAAATATTCTTAAATTCTGATATTAATGCCGGCTGAATGCACATTTTTTAATTCCTTTTTGGATAAAATTGCCTCTGATGAGAGCAATGATTACATTTTTGAAATGACAAGCATTTCTTCCGTTACTGTGTATGATTTTTTGTTCCACTCTATATTTTTTATATTTAGATTCAATAAATAATAATATTTTAATTAATTTCATTTGTTTTCTATGATAATTATTTAAAAAAGTAAAACTGAATTATTTTTTTAAAATAAAGTAAAAATAACGATAGAGTAAATAATTCAAATTTAATCTGTTAGTATAGAATATTTTAAATGCAAGATGATTACGTCTTCTCACAATATTAAAAGGATTAAAGCCAAGTATCTGGACTTCAGTTTGATTTTTCTTCAGGAAACTTTTATTATCGATTTATTAAAACTTTTATGTGAACAATTAAATATTTTATCTATATTAATATTTATTTATATTTTTTTACACATTTAAAGTTGAAAAAAAAAACTGAACTTCCCAAAATTACATTAATATCTTGTTTTTTCATTTATTATTTTTCAACATTAAAATTTAAATTAATAACGAAAATGCAAAAATTATTAATTATAATAAAACTAAGATAAAAATCATATGAATAAATTGGAGATACTCTAATTAATGCACTCGGGGGCTTCAATGTAGTTTTGGTAAACAGAATTCTTTTTCTTTATAAATACTTTAATGTTGAACTATTTTAGATAATCCACCCCATTCTAGATTAAAAGCCATCATATATTATTTAACAAAATATTTCATAGTTTAAAACCAAATTACTTTGCCTTTTTTATTTCTCAACGTATATCAGTTTAGTTATCTAGAAACAAAAATAACTAGTTATGAGTTTCAGTAACATTAATAATAACTCCACTTTGATATTCTTTGCAGATATATCTCAAATTCGGTATTGACTCTACAGAAATCCAGATGATAAAGAATTATTTCCTGTTTCAAAAATTATACTTACTACTTATCATACAAGAAAACATTCAAAATTGTGGTGTATAATCATATCGAAAATGAGGCAGTTTACTTCTTTCATGTAATAGTCAATAATAAAATGATCATACCAAGTTATAGTATACCTACATAAAATTGTTAGTCAGTTTTTATAAAATATACTGTAAAATACTTCATTTTCTATATTCTTACCAACTTCCTCTTCATCTCTCAGGATGAGATAATCCTTTGCAAGTTCTTCCAATAATTCATCTCTTATTCCATAATCGTACTTAGATCCATCTTCACCATTGCACAAAACTAAGCAGCAAAGGGCCAGTCCCAGGAATAATAGCCCTTTCGTCCCCATGATTGTAATGTTCGACACCGATGGAAAGATATTTTGTCGGTGTGTTCCACCCTCAGAGAAAGAATCAAGCAAATGGAGAGATCTTGATGTCTCTTCAAGTTTATTATCGACACCAGAGGAGAGGTGATAAAAAATAGACCACGCGATTGCCCCACACCTGTTGCTTATGCTGATAGACCTTTGAACAGGCTTATCGATACATGTTTGATGGAAAAAAATGCTACAAAATACCTATCAACATCATCAGAGTCTTCCATCTTATCTGCTCTCCGAACACCGCAGAACTTGAAAACACCTATATTGATTTAGATTCATTGCGTTTACATGTTATCGTTCAAAAATACCTTTCTAACAGATCTGCATTTTCCATCTGCATAATAACATTTGTTTTAGCAAATTTTTCTCGGCATTTTGAGAAAAATTCTTATATTCTGCTCTTAGAGGACGATTGGCATTTTCCCTATATTAATCCATTTATGTGTCTCTTTAAATATTAACATATGATTTACGCAAATTGGTTGGGTGAAAAGGATCGTTTATTATGCGTAGATATACAGCCAATAATGAGAGTAGATATACGATTTTAAAATTATACAAACATTCAAAATTAAACTATTTTTATAAATGTTAAAGTGATTACTTTCTGCGAAAATGTCTCATCATTAAACAACATTTTCTGTATGCTTGGGCAGGGCCCAACTTAGCATAGTTGGGGCCTTGTCCAAAAATTTTTATGGGGCCCCCTCTGCTTAACTACTTTAGTAATGAAGAACATTCATTAAAAAATTAAACGTAAAATAAAATTTCTATCCAATTTAGGGCCCCACTTATGTGGGGCCCCGGGTTAGCTGCCCCGTATGCCTCTGCCTTATTCAGGCCCTGTGCATGTGAATATGTTCATCACATTATTAAATTCTGTTCCAAAGGTTCCCTTTGTTTTACGGAACAATTTTCCTTTACATTCGATGGAAAATTCACTACTATTATTCAAAGGAGTGAGTTTCATGAAACAATTCACGCAATAATTATTTTTAATTAAATAATAATATTTTACTTTTACTTGTTATTCGTCTCCATCATAGCATTTATTATTTCTCACTAGAACACCCATCTTTAATAGGAACTTTTTTTCTGTAGTATCATTCTACTACACATTTAGAAATATTTTTAGTATTCATAGCAACAGGGATCTTTAAAATATAAATACAGCAGAAGAAACAATCTATTTTAATACAATTAAGTTTTATTTTTTAACCCTTCTACAGGGAAATCAACGTGTAGAATTGAAAAATAATTTAATACTTAAATAAAAGATGTTTCAGAAATTCAAAATGTTTTCTTTGATTCAAGAATTATCTTTAAAAAATATTTTTATTGAATGAATTATATTTATGATTTCTTCAGAAATCACCTCAAAATCACAATCTTCAATCACAATCTCAAATCACAATCTTCAATCAATCAATACACAGACTGCGATACTACTGCCATCTGTATATATATATATAT
>JAOUZG010025137.1:0-27192 GCA_026289955.1 Argiope argentata | reverse complement strand
ATCGGTTGCTTTGCTTTCTATTGACAAATTAAATTATACTATTTACTTCCTTAAAGCAACATGTTTATATGCTCCACGTGTAACCTATGGATTAATTAGACTCAAAGTAAAATTGCTTCGAGAAAATTCCTTTAGTGGGATAAATTGCTTCAAGAATTGTAGATCTTCATTGAAACCAAATACTCGAACTCAATGACAATCAAAATCTGGGGCTTACTGAACCGAAATAAATCGAAACGAAATCTAAAAAAAACGAAACAACGAAAGACAATCGCAGAAATCAGCTTTAATATTTTCTGCAAGATTTGAAACAATTAATGATCAATAGAAATGTTCCTAAATTAATTTTCCCATACCTCAAAACTTCCGGCACGAAAAGTCGAAATAAAATCGAGTTTTCACCATTAAACAAATTTAAATGAAATTAGATGTAGTGAGAAATTAAGTTTCAAAGCGTAGTCGGGTAAATGTATACTTTTACTTTGTAGACTTCAATAAATAGTATTCATACGTTATGATTTAAGAATTTATTTTTGCGAAATAACTAAAAGAAAACTAGCATTTTTTCTTGTGACTATCGTGGTCTATATTGTTCGGTAAAACTATTGAAGTAATCCAAAACGGATGTTAATTACTTCTAAGTATTCATTTCGAACGTGAATAATTTAAATCGATTTCTGAAAGATTGCTCCAAATAGGAAACAAGAAATTAAGCAAATTACAACAAAAGGCTATTGGTTACCTTTCATATGAAACAAGCAATGAAAAATTCGCCGGAATTAAGATCAAAATAATAAACAAAGCTATAGGAATAAAAAAAGAGGGCAAATGCTTCTGGAAAAATGGCGCAAGAAACCGGATGAGGATGTATCAAGTCATTCAACTGATGCAATAATCAAAACAAAATCAGCATTAGTCTATTTTCATGGTTAGATTAGATTAACGGAGATCGGAATTCAGAATCAAATTAAAGGAGGTTATATCCCGAGATCATTCAAGAATTTAAAAAATGAGGACTTTCTTCCAGAAATCAATCGATTGAATGAAACAGAAGACCTTCCATGAAATTTATTTAACGTTCTTTGAGCAATTTTGCTGGTTCCACAAGGTATAAATTACAAGCAGATGCCATGTAAACTCTGAAAGGCTAAGTTATACAAACAAAATAAGATACGAAGTAAATCCTGACCTCGTTCGAAAAGTTCAACTTTGCCTTTACAGACGCAATTTTAAATTGACACAAAAATTCCATCATTGTTATTTCTTATATAGTTCAAATTATTTTAATAACTTTATTCTAATTTTAGAGTGCACAGAAACGTAACAAAAAAACTAAAACGCTTCAAAGGAGAGCTTCATTGCTAATGAAAATTAACAATCCTTAAATCGATTGGAAGGCCACAGTTTTTCATGATCAAAACCATCAATTTGCATATAAAGTTATTGCATCGAAATGGCATTCAATGTTAGGTTCCAATCTGTAAGACGATTTGGTTCAATTATATCATTCTATTCCCCATCACTGAATTTCTCCAATGATTACAGATATGTATTGTTTAATTTGAGATACGAGAGGGTATAGAAAGAAGCCTAAATCCGAATAGCGAACTAAGGACAATGACTCCATAATCATAAAAGGCTCCCTAATCCTCCCCTCAATATCAAAGTACATGAAGAGTTTGCTCAAAGAATTATGATATTATCTATACATTCAAATAAACTGCCTCGAAAAAATTCGCTGGAGAATGAGCAGCAAGAGTAACCTCTGCTAACTTTTGTATCTAAAAACAAACTATCTCAACCGGTGTACTGGGGTAGCGTATTTTCCCCGTGATCTGAGCATCCCAAGTGTGAGACCTGTTTCGTGTTCTTTAGTTTGCGTTATTTCTGCGACGTGAACGAAAGAGCCCCCCTACCCCTGTAAAAAGTAGTTCTGCAAGCAGGTATTCGAGGGTAATCTTCCTATGAGATAAAAATCTGATTTCTGCCCACGGGTACTCAGGGGTCTTAACCCACATAATCCATTTCCCTTTTTTCGGTGAATATGACATCCTCAACATCGCAAACATTCTCAGACTAAGATGCACCTTACAATGTGATGATTTATTGCTTGGTATTAAAAAAGGATTTATTGCTTGGCATTAAATCTTTTTTTTTCAAAAATGAAATCTAGGTATCCTCTCCAAGTAGAATTGTATTGAATCCAAAAGCAGAAATATAGAAACCATTGAAAAGAGGAAAGACAATTAAGCTAAGTATAGCAGGCACATTATTGAAAGGCCGGGTTAATGTTTAAATATAAGCATTAACCTCTGTTTTCTTTAGAAGCCAATTGATATAAAGCTTTTGGAAACCAAAATCAAATTAGAAGGAAACTCTCAAAAATATTATTCACTGACAAATAAATCATGCAGATTATGAAACAGAACAGCTTGAATTACAGCGAAATGGAGCAGCTTCTTTAGCAGCAACTGATGATCGATTCATGTCATCAATCCTCAATCTTGAAACAAAGTGTTGAACAAAATTCTGCTAATTGTGAGGCAGATGACATTTCATCAGAAATATTAAAATCGGAGTTATTTGAAACTGTCTCTACGATTCAATTCTCAAATGCAATTTAATTTAAGTTGACACTGCATAATACGAAGTGTTAGAAAACACCATGTGCTCAAAGATTTCGATAGCATACAGTATATGCATGTTCAAATATGCCACACAATGCGTATAATTGTTTGGCGAGTATAACGCCATCGCACAATTGGTTATTAAACAGCCGTAACGGAAGCTTGCAATTGAACGTTCCAAATAAATTCCCTTTAAAAAGGTCAAAACTAAATTTAAAAGAACGTTAACAGATTAATATTAGTTTAGATTTCTTGCTTGCTTATTCATTAAACATTGCGTAATAAACTAGAAATATCAATAGTTACAGGATGCCAGTAAAAAATCATCCAGCCTACTGATTTTGGTCATTTTTACAATAAAACATGATTTCATAGACAAATTGCATTCATAGACATTTTAGTAAGAGAGCATATCTGCTATACATAAATTTCTTTTCACCAAAATACATTAAAAAAATTCGAAATCTAAAACAATCACAGATATCGTTTTTTTGCTTCTGAAACATGTCTTTGAATTATCCTTTACGAATTCATACACGATGTAATACAATGCAAAAAATATATAACTTTCAAACACAAAATATTCTAAAGATTCTAAATTCAATAAGAACACATTTCTCAAGTAAGTGCCATTTAATCAGGTAATAAAGGCAAAACTTTTAGGATTTTGAATCCATGATTTAACTTTACATGTTTATTGTACTTACAATGCAATATTAATGAGAAACTCGATCCATGTCTCAGCATATAATCATTAGAACAAAATATAAAATTTAAAATTATTTAACTTGAGATTTTTATATAACATGCAAATCTTGAGTAGTCGCCAACCTTTAAAACCCTAATGCTTTTAAATGCTAAAAATTTGCAGGCTCTAAATTAATACACCACATCCATTCTGGGTCGTCAACTCTTATGAAGATTGATTAATACATTTTAAATATTTTCTTTGTGCAGAATAAGACAATTCATTTTTGAAATAGAGCAACCGAGGGGTCCAAAACACACACCAGACGATCAGTTAATTTGTTAAGCAATTGATTCCACCCAAATTTTGGAATTACTTTCTGTGTAAAGTTTCGTATGGCCTGCTTTGTATATGATGTCATGATTCATCATAATAGTAAATAAAGTTGATCTGAATTTCATCCTTTTAGTATCTTATATCCAATGTTTTGAGAATGGTTTAACTGCATTGAGAGAATTTGGATGTAAATTTACTTTTAAAAAATGGCCATGCTTTAATTAGCAATGATTCAAAGCAATGCTGTTTTTTTTTTCAATTAAAGCTAAAATTGTTCGATTGCTGAGCTCAGCCATTTTAAAGTATTTGATGGCACTTAATACGAACATAACATTCAACAACTTGAGGCAGCTTGATTGAGCTATGCATGCGTTTTCGGTAGTTTGTGTCGATTTTTATTTGAATGTGTATTTGTTATCCCCGTCTATATTGATGGATTTGAGAGCAGTTTACTTCAGAGCATCAAGATGTAAATGTCCCAGAGGTTCATTTCAGATATTTTCCCCTAGTTCTCCAATGTTGAAGATGCAAGTCACTTTTTATATAACTGCAAGATACTAAATTTTCCTTTACTTTCACTCCCTCCCCCTCTCGCCAGCTGGCTGGCCCACCTTCCTACATCACTCATTCCCAGCTAACCTGTCCTTTACCGCTACATATTTCACTTACTCCAAGAACTTAAACGGATTATCCTCTCACAACTATTCACCCCGGGTCTAGATCTTTCCACACGAGGAAGCGGAGATGTCTGACTTTTAAATTCCTCAAAAAAATTTAACCGAGTTAAACACGTAATTTAACATTTATAGATTTGTTAAATATCGTTAGTTTGCTTATTTTAGACCGAAATGACGCGGTATTTTCATACATCATCGTAAGATAACAGCATACTAAGAAATCGTCTCCCTCTGACTATTCCTTCTCTGCCTTGTTCTTCTGCCCATGTCTGACTATAAAGAGGCTTAACTTAGCATCTTAACATTGGAGCGAGAAAATGATCTTCAATGCCCCGTTCTGGAACAGACCTAACTTCGTTTTTAGACAAAGTCAAGCATATGGAACTGATAACTGAGGATTTCAAATTAGTCATGAAAAGAATTCATCAAAGGAATATATTGCTGATAAACATTTAAATGACGACAGAGAAATTTGATGCAGCCAAAAGGGTGAAACAATAGATTGAAATTTACATAAATTGAAAAAATATAAAATCAATTTTGCCATCTTCAGCAATTGCAGAGTTTAATTTTACAAGCAAAAACCTGCAAGGCTGAATGTTCTCAGCCAAAAATTTTGTAACTGTTGCTCAGTATAAATATTTATGTGAAATGATAACCTTGACATTTTTTAAGTCTTTCATTACAAGTCAATCATTGTACAGATGGAAACATACACTGATCTGTAAAAATTAATAAATATAATGTTCAGTATCAATTTTAGTAAAAACTATTCAACCGCACTAAGCCATATATAAATGTATGAATTTTTTCACATGTTTTTCTTCACGTGAAGAGCATCAAATCTTCGATTGTTTGACAAATTATTTATGACTGAAAGGATTCCTTGCACTCCCCATTTTCAGCAGCCTCAAATTCCTGCAGAGAATATAATTTTAAACGTTTCATTAGATTTTTCTAGATGCATCCTATTATAATAAACATGCACGCCTCTATAAAGAAAGGCGTGAAAGATGCTACATTGCTCAACGAGGGGTTTAAAATTTTTATATTATAATTTTGAATTATACTAATTACTTATATTACTTACTAAGCGGGTAATCAAAATATTCTGGTTATAAGGTTTAAGATGTATAACAGTGGTTGGCAAACTGCTCCTAAAATCCCTACACAAAATATTTAATATAACAAATTGAGTACAAAATATACCGATTCGTTCTGATAAGCAGTGAAGGCACTCGTATAAGGAACTCCTCTTCATTCGAAATTACGGAAGACATCTTCACAGGTATCAGTTTGGAGTGTCCACAACCTTCGTTGGAATCCTTGTTGCCACAACGATCGGGCGAGTAGGCATTGAATGTCTCATAAACATCACCATATTCCAAACGGGTGTTTAAGATCTTGTTTAGCCAGAGAAGGGTCAATTCTCATTTACTTCTGAAATATACATGAATGTAGCAGTTTTAAAATCCGTATATTAAAATAAATGAAAAAATTGCGCTCTCTCAACTTCACAAAACGATTTTTATTGGGAATAAAAATAACCTTTCGATGTATCTGAGAATAATGCTAATTTTCCGATGTTGCTTTACATTTCTCTAAAAAAATGTGAAGGTTAAATGGGGGAGGGGGCGTAAAACCGATACATAACAAATTTTACTCCGATAGCATTGCAAATAATGTCCCATTTGAGACAAATGGGGGACAGTTAAGATTTAGAAATGAGTTGTGAATTATTGAAATGAAAGCAAAATGCAATATTCCCCAAAAAGTTTATATTACATGTAATAAAAAGTTCATATTACATGTAAAACAATGAATAATATACAAACAGTGAGGAAAAGGGAGTGACATTAGATCTTAAACATTGAAAAGATGAAATAAAAGTTTCAACCTTCCACTTTTTTAAAATATGTTTTAAGTTAAATTTAAAGTACAAAAAATCTTGAATTTTGTTTAATAAAAATCAATATTCAAATTTATATATTTCTAGAAAAGCACTTTGGTTATTCCACTTTTCCAATAAGGGGGAATTTCAGATTGTCTTATTGGCATTAATTATATAAATCACCGAAAATTGTGTTCAATATTTGTTGAACCAGTTTGCTATTAAACATGATTTAAGAACTGATATTCGACATTTCCTGGCTTAGAACAATGAGCAAATATTTTTAAAGCAAATATGCCTTACGATCGGTGGAAATTAACATTTTTCATAAAGAAAGTTATAGTATTTTTTACATTTGCATATATCGATTCTCTCGTATATCTCGAATATTAATTATTTACAGGGCAGTTCAATATGTCTGGGATTTCTTTCAGAATCTATAAAGATTCTGAAAAATCAGGGTTTGACCTGGATAATGAAGATAATACAAATAACTTGGTTGATAGGCCCCCTTGTGAAAGAGAAATGCACACCTATTTTAGATGGGATTTTCTGAATGAAATGACATTTTCCTTTTGAATTTAATGTTTAGATAAAAATTAATACGATATGTCCCGATACTTCCTTTGTGTAAATGTTCCAATTTTATGAATATTTCAACTTTTTATTTTAAAACCTGAACGAGAAACAAATCTAGGACTAAAACCCGACTAGAAGATGGTAGTCTTCAGGTAATATTTATCTAACATTAACGTCCAGGTAGTTTAGAAAAACCGAAATTTTTGTAACGGAATTTTTTTTAAGTTGCTGATTAAAGTCTTAAAACATTTTTTTTCTAACATAAAAATCAACCACTTTTTATAAAACCATAAAAAGTGAAGTATAGAAGTTAAACTAAAATATATTCAAATTTAATGATATTTTGTAGAGAAGTTCAATAATATAATTAGTTTTAAAAATAGAATTAATATTTCTGGTTATAAGAGCAACCGTCTCCAAAATCCTATATTTTTCTACAAATATGTGATCTCATTAGAAGAGAATAGCAAATGCGATATCTGGTAATTACCTACCAATGGCTGCATCTTGAGATTAACTGCAAATAACTACTGATATGCTAAATGCTCCACGCAGATGACACCAGACGAGAAGACATTAAGAATGTTACTTGTATAACTCCATTCCAAAGCGAAAAATTAATATTTAATAAAATTTACACTTTTTAAAAAATATACAAATTATATTTATTCATTTACTGATGTGAGTAAGAACTACTTTGGCAGAAGCCAACTCTTGTTTTAGAGCTGTTGAAGAACAAGATTGTCTATTTCGGAAGACGGGTCGCATTTAATTTTTCAAATTTCTTGCATTCACGATTTTATGCAACAATAGTCGCAACTTATCCAAAGTATGCAATTTCAAATATTTTTGCAAGTCATAATTATCTTCCTTTTAACATCTCGCCAAAATTTAAGAGAAAGTCATTTAATAACAGCCATCAAACGATTTCATTTGATAAATTAATGTTCTAGAAAATGTATAGCTACGAAATATTTTACTTACATCTGATAAATGAAAACGAGTAATTTCCATAATTTAAGACTGCATTCAAATCTTTTCAAAGTGTCAAGATAGTTTTCAAAACAGTATTTGCATCTTCCAACCACCCCCTCACATAAACCAATCGGTAATTTATATCAAGAAATGAATGAGTGCTTTCATGTAATCATTGATGCCACTGTTTGCACTTTGACGAAGCGAAAATCAAATACCTGTAAAAGAAAAAAAAGAGTTCATAACATTTAACCGTCTTCGCATCAGATAAAACTAAACATTAAATTAATGATTTTTTAAAATGTCCTTGCATTGATAGATTAAGAGCATGTACTTAAGTATCTTTGATTAGTAAGTTTTGTTCTCGTATATCACTTTCATTTGATGATAAAAAATTGATTTAGCAGCATAATGCTTTTTTAAAAATTAATATATAAAGTACAGGAAGATTGCAATTTTCAAAAAAGATTCAAATGCGAAATCTTGACGAATTTAAATGTTTCACACTCGTTGAGCTCAAAAAAACGTTTGAACAGGCGCGATAGATATACTTAAAAAATGCTTAGGGCTAGTCGGATGAAATTTGGTATACAGTCTTGAAAAAAAATTTGTTGATTTCTATCAAATTTTAAGCGAAATCGATTAGAATAAGTTTTATGTCCGTCCATTATAATATACATTAGCGCCAACAAGAGGAGAAGGGGCACTGAATTTTGTTTAAGAACTACTATGTAGACACCCATCAAATTTTGGGTGAAATCCAAATGCGAGATTGATTGTTTGTAGGTCTATTCTTCCAGAAGCATGTGAAAACGATAGCTCAAAAATGGAATGAATTAAGCACATCAAATAAGACATGGCATTTTGAGACTACAAATGTAGTTTTCAAACTTGTGTTTCAATCGATTGGAAAAATTTGCCAAATTAATAAATTCAATTTTCTAATACTGTTAGACGCACGTTAGAAATCAATTGCCAATAATTCTCCAAGAATCATCGAATGCATCCAATAAAAACTCTACATTAAAACAAATAGATTCATGGATCGTAACTCATGCCAAAGTTTAACATTTCATAAATTGCACGCCAATGCTATTAATGACATTTTCTGTACTAGACAGCAGACGAACATTCTCTCGGGAGAAAAGTCTAGCTGGTTTTATTCTTAGCTAAAATTCTAAGTTCGGAGTATTCATCTGTTTGAACGTTTCAGAAGACGCACAAAATATATATAAAAACATCTATTAAATACCATGCAATTAAACATTTCTTCAATTGAGTGGATCATGTCATCATTGTTACGATTAACAAATTATTCGTTTTGATATTGAACAGATATTTGAAATGCATACGTATAAAAATATAAAAAGATAATTGCTCAATAATTTCAAAACAATTTTAACAGTTTCGTTTTAAAAATTCACAAAAACTCCATGTTACCTATTAAGTTCAAACCACATTCTTAGAAGCAATCTCTTGTTTAGGACTGAGAAGAGCGCTCGAGCTTGCTCAGTATTGGAGTTTAGAATTAATAATTACTTTTGATTCACATGTTTCACTTCAGAATATGAATTTAGAAAAAAGTCATCCTCTTCCCTCAGATAACAAAAGAAACAAAAGCATTAGCCCTCAAGTTCCGCTCTTTTTATATCAGATGAGCAAACATAGTTGCTTTCTCCGACTTCTCCCGAGCGTCCTGAATGATCGAATTTCAGTTTGATTTATTCACTTTATTTCCTCAGATTCAAATATTAAAACATTGAATTGAGCTCTAGAAAGGAAATGAATATTCCGAAATATAGCTGGATTATTTATTTAAATTATTTTAAGTATTTTAACAAACACATTATAAGTATTTTTAAAATTTCCTCCTCCCTTTTTAATTACAGAAAAAGAATCCAGGACATCATGAAATCATGAATTTCGAAGCCTCTAGTATGACAATGAATCGACGTAATTGAAAATTGAAATGCAATGTGAATTCTGAAATATCTTATCCTATTAAGCATTAAAACCTTTTGAGACATTACAGTTAGGAATTGTATTTTATAGAAATAATCATTAAAAGGAATTTCATAATTATTATTTACTCTTAGGATTGCGAATTATGTTTTATTAAAATGGTCACGACTGCAAAGCTTGATAGCTATTATTATCTGCTTACTATTCATTTTTCCCATTGATAAAGACTTTTCTTTCAGCCTTTTGATCTTAGAGGTTATGAAATTTTTTTTGAAAAGAAGCCATATTAACTATTAAACATGGGAATAATTAAACCTTTGATGTTGTCTAGATCGTGCCTCCCATTCACCATTCAAGAAATGCACCAATTCGAAGTTCCATTTATTTAATTTCCAATTTTGATTGTTACAAATAAGTAGCAAAAAAATAAGTAAAAATATGCAAATTACCTTTTTTGAAAATTCATCTTGAAACATTTATATATATTTATTTTTTCAGAACAATAAATAAACCCTGTATTAGGGTGCATCTAATAATTTTGCATTGAATTACTTTCCCGGGTAAAAAGGGTTTATTTAAATTCTTCATTAAATAGTAACATAGTTTTATAAATAAAAGTATTTGAAACCTGCCAAGTTTTCGAAGGAATTATAAAACTGAGAATCGTGTATACAGTTTATATATAAATATATTTGGAAAATTAACTTTAAGTACTCTACAGATTCAATGTTTCCACGCCAATCTATTTACCTTTATATCCAATTCCTCCAATGCTGTTTTTTATAGCATTGATGACCTTTATTTGATTTTTTGCATTTCATTAAATTTGCGAGGCTAATTCTGTGCAAACCTTTCTTCTACTAAAGTGTACGATAAAGAACTCATTTTAGAAGTGCAAAGAATAATGTTTTGGATCAAGTAAATTACTGAGAGGCATTTTTGGTCTTAAATTTATCACATTCTACTTATCTTATTGACAGGTTCTGCAAATAAAATTTTGTACGGTTTGATAAAGGATTTTGATACGACCACATTTCGACAATTCTTATTAACCACTTGACATACGAATTTATTTAACTTTCTAATTAGATAACTCATCCTATTTTGATAATTTATTATTAATTTGATTTTTTAAATAATATAGGGGACATTTGGGATACCAAATAGTTTCATATTGATTTTTTCGTATTTAAATACTTAATTATGTGGCTTAGTTGCAGACTTGAGGATAAAAATTCAGTAATTCGATGCGTGTGTCAGACACGTCATTGTATGCGAAGTGGTTAAGACGCTAAAAGATGAACTCATCCCCGATATTGCCCTTTGAATTTTTTATAAATAAACATCTCCTCATTTAATCTTTTATCTCACCCCTATTTTGAGGATTTAAACTCATCCTGTGGCTAAAGCGTGGAGTGTTTTTGTCATATAATCCGGCGATCACTATCGTGTTGAAGAGTTATCCCTTTTACAAGTGAGCTGCAAAGCTATCTGCTATAAATATCTTTTCATAGTTGCATAAATTACACTTACGGATGATGGAATTATTAATTAGGTTCAGTAGAATTTCGTTGGTTTGTTGTGTTTCTGCAAAAGGCTTCAACTTAAGTATTGTCATTTATTATTTGAACTCTAAGCGGTGCAATCCCTCGCATAATAGTTTTGTGCCTTTTCAAAACTTATGAGATTTTTACAAGCCTGCTGACAAATCTGTCTGCTTTTTAATCCGAGTGAGTGTCTCTTGTATTTTCAGTAGTGCTCACTAGAATCAAAGTACGATTTAGCTACCTCTTGAGTCACATTTTTTGAATAACTCCTTTTAAAATTTCACAGGTCAATATCAACCAACCTTGAACTGAGGCTGGAACCTGAGCACCCAGATTATAAAGAAGATGCTCTACCCCTATGCCAGGTCCCTGGTTTCAAAAGACTACTTAGTGAAACTAAATTAAATATATGGTTTTTAAATCAATAAAAAAATTTTGTGCCAGATATATATTGTTATTACTAAAACTTTGATAAAAGAATTATTTTTTTTCTGATATCGATTTAACTTGTTATTATAATTGTTTCTTTCCATGCCAATTTTTAGGGTGACTTATACAGATTAACCGATTTAAAGTTAGAGAGCTTGGAATCTTCATACTCTTTGTGGGCCAAAATAGAAAACAAGACGGAAGAATGCAAAATAATTTGTAATGATGAATTTATATTACTTAAAGGTATCTGTAATTAAAATTTGTGAGATGTATATGAGAAGGTAAAATGCGACAGAAACAAAAATTGATAAATTACGCTAGAACATGAAAAAAAATGATTCAAACACACACACACACACATTTTGAAATTACGGCACTCTTAATATAAGCTATTAGACAACATGATAATTACTAAGTGAAATGTTTATATATTTGTAACGAAATCAATGCGGGCTTGGCTGCACAAGGGCATATCGATACTCCAGTATTAAAGGGAAAAAGCAAATAAGAGAGCTCGAAAATTCAAGAAATGAAACGAAGAAAATCTCACCAAAAAGAATTTAAAAAAAACTATTTATGCTTTTGTTGGGACTACATATAGTATTATATTTAACCTAAAATTGCCAAATGAAACCAAATTACATTTTGAAATGTGCACTTCATTTGGGTTTTATATATTTAAATGAATTAAATATATGACGAGATTTTGGTGTTTTCCATTTGTAACTCCTTCGGATATTAAAGAACGAGAGGGACTCTTATGCTGATTTAAATTCTGCAAAATTGTATTTTCAATCATATCACTTTAATAACACAATTCTTTCCAAATATTGACAATTTTTAAAGACATTATTTCATAAATAGACTAATAAACGTTTTAGCAACAAATAATTTCATGACGTTTTCACTGTTTCATATACATTTAATCATGAAATTTTTCTTCAATGTTAAAACAAAATTTGCCTTGCCATATGCCTAAGGTTTTATTTTTTTTATATTATTTCATTTATTTATTATTATTTTTTAAGAAAAAAATGGAACGTAAATTTATTTGAATAATTTTAAGGTAGATCATTATGATATTTAAATTTTTCATTCACTATTATGAGAATGAATCTGATTCATTTTTATATTTTGAAACACTTTAAAGTGTAAAAATAGATATCTACTGCAAAAGGAAACAAAATACTTTCTATAAAAATAACTACATTTCAGCGTCTATTCTAACAATTGCCTAAAATACTTGATTGTTAGATGCAAAAAGTTTTCATCACCTTGATCTTAACATTATTATTCATCAATTTCTTCAAAAGAATTTGCATTACTATTAAGTTGAAACAATGTTTTCAACAAATAAACTGGGAAACAAAGGGGCAATTATATCATTGATAATAAAGGGGAAAATGAGAATAAATCACAGATAAAAACTGACGGGAAGATATCTCAATCTTTTTGTGTATTAATTTAATTATATTAGTAAATCTCGTTTTAATGCGATATGAGAATTATTTTAGGATGAAGTGATAATTTTGTTCTAATAGTGAGGATGGCGTCCATTCCAAAAATTTGGCTATAAAAAACCGATTCCATCAGGATTTTTATACAGTATAATTTCCAATTTTCATCATGAATAAATCTAAATACAAATGCTAATATCCTTTAAATTATTCATTTTGAAATTTGCGATTCATGTGAAACATACAAATTTTCTATCTGCGTACAGATTTTTTTCTCGAATAATTCAACTATCCGAAATGGGTGCCGGCTTGCTGGCGCAGAGGTAGCGCGTCTGCCTCGTGTTCTGGAGGTCCCGGGATCGAGTCCCGTTTCGGGCATGGTTGTTCCTTTGTGTGCTATCTGTGAGATGTGTGAATGTGCCCCCCTGTAAAAAGGGGCTGTGCAAGCGTATGTGTGAGTGTTTCATCTTCATATGAGCTAGAAGTCAGACTTCTGCCCTCGGGTGCTCATGGGGTTCATACCCTCAGAAGCTACTGCACCCTTCTTTCCGCGTTAAAAACCCGACACGACATCATCATCCGAAATGGGTTCAAATAAATATTAATGGATACAAATATAATAATATCTAACAACCCCGCCTCAGTGGTTTTAAAAAAAATGTGTTGAAAATGTATTTTATCTCAAGGAATATTTTTTTATTCTTAAGAATTTATGTTTATTGCATTTATTTCAAAATGTCGACACATAAGGAAAGTACTTATTCTTAAGTAGATACTAAACTGGATGGAAATTAATCGACCTAAAGTTTGA
Source organism: Argiope argentata (assembly GCA_026289955.1). Classification (NCBI taxonomy): domain Eukaryota; kingdom Metazoa; phylum Arthropoda; class Arachnida; order Araneae; family Araneidae; genus Argiope; species Argiope argentata. The sequence goes on along the minus strand of JAOUZG010025137.1, from coordinate 13,210 downwards.
AGTCAAGAAAAGTTCTGTTCGAATCTCATAATCATGAACACTGCAGTAGTAAAGGGACAGTGTCCTCGCATACTTTTAGACGAATCTTAATCCAACACAAACTGAAGACGATTAACCTAGGAGGACAAGATTTATCAGGGTCATACACTGAATTGCACTTGCATTTCTACAATAGCGAAGATAAAATTTTATCATTTATATGTTAGATATTATGAAACAATTATACTTATACTATTCAAATTTCCCAAGGAAAATTTATTTACATTTGCTTTGAATAATTTCTTCTATTTACAAAACATCAAATATCTGATAATCACATTTAAAAGGATTATCTTAAAAGAACCAAATAACAAAATATTTTTAAAAATATTATGCCTTAAAATTGAGTATCAGGTTTCATTGCTTTGGATATTAAATTCAGTTCCCTCAAAATCAACTTTTACTTATCAGTGACTTTCAGCATCAGTAACTTTAAACCTTGTTAGAGTTATTGGAAAAACTTTGCATCATAAAAATAAAAATTACTTTTCTCAAAAATGGTGAGTTTTCGTCTGACATCCTTCTATACTGTAAACGAGGGTATTTTTATCGCGAAACGTAGACTATATTATCAGATACCATAATTGAAAACATATAGACGGAAATAGTTCTACTTTAAAGGGATATTTGAAGTAATTTTGCAAGTTATTCTGATTCTGAGACAAATATTTTTCCATTAATTAAAGTAATAATAATGTTCATGTAAGATTTTTTAAGTAATAAAATCTTACATGAACATTATTATTACTTTACCATTTAAAAACTGCAACTTTAATTCTGTTTGCTGATACTTCCCGTCCAAATCTTCTTGAATCACGTGACATTCTAATATATAAATGGAATTTCTGAAAATTTTCCTTTATGGCTTATAACCGTTTACTTGTAAATGCTTATAAGCAGTGCTTAAAACCTATTGAATGTTAAAAATCTATTCTTGCTATTATATTCTGTTTGTGTTTATCAAAAACTAGTTAATATTTCACCGTAAGTAAATAACTTTCAAAGTATTTTTGTTGTGTACAATATAGATAAGCTTACCAAATTTCTGAAATTGACAACATGTTGAATATAAAATTATAAGTAATGTGTCTGATAATTGATTTAACCAAATAAAGAACTATGAATGTCGTTTACTGATCTACCTCATTAGGTGACAAATTTGAAATAATTTTTAAGTTCAATATTCCTTTTTCTCAATTCCTATTGCACTTGTAAAAGTAAAATACAGACTAATTTTTTGTCTGGGAAATAAATATGAAATTGTAAGACGTATTCTGTTAAGTGAAATAGTATAACTTTTGAAGTAACAAGAACAATTGTGAGGAACTTGAACTAATTTCTCAATGCATTGTGACCATTTATAGATTTCAGATACTTATAGCTTTACTTGAAGTTGGATATATCGAAATATCGAAGAATTGAATATATCGAAGTCTCTATGTATTTTTTTTAAAAATGGTGTCTTAATTTCTTTTGAATTATATAAAACTTTACATTCATTTCTGTGATTGTTAATTTAAGCCTTTAAATGAGCTTCAAATATGTGTTGTCGTTTTAATATTTTGTGTGGCATGCTTAAATACGATTATCTGATGCTTAATCTGTGTTTTCTTTTCTTGAACCGAAAAGTATCTTATTGTGTGTGAAATTATTTGTTTATTCTGTCTTAATTGGCTTTACCCAAGATTCAGAGGCGGTCCTGGGAAGAAAAAGGGTTAAATTCTAGTTTTATAATTCTGATCTGAAGTTTTGGTTAATCCAATATCATGTGTCTAATTCATAAATCATTTATTCATTTAAGCATGATACTATACTATGGAACTCTTTTATGATTTTTGTGAGAGGTTTGTTAAGAAATCCTAAAGTTCTGACTAGCTATTTCTTTTTCTGTTCATTTCATTATATTATCTCAAAGCTAAATATTAGTCCATTGATTTAGTCTTAAAACCAGAAAATACTTTAAATGATCAATGTATTTTCTTTTTACGTCCATATGTTTCCTAATTTAAGTACTTTTTTAATATTTTCATATTCTATTTAAATTATTCTTTGACTGAATGAAAAGGTTCACTTGAATACATATTAAATGTATTTTAAGCCATTTTTTAATCTTCCTTTGCATACTTTTTGTTAACTTGTAAATAGGACGGATTGAGTTAGATTTTATGTATATAAAAATTTGGTACCAAACATGGTGGGGAAATATTAACAGAATTTCTCTAATCTCGCATCTTACGCCTTAAATATTTTAGTTATAGAATCGAGGTTTATAATGACATATACTGAGAAACGGGTTCTTTAATTCCGTTAGAGACGAAAGCAGCAACATCCTTGTATCCATTCGGTTTTCTGAAAGAAATGTTGACGGCGTTGCTAATCTACGATTTTATGATTGATAAAATATATTATTCCTATACATTTTTAAAGTCGGATTAGAACTGGTCAGTGTCTGAATCATTAATATTTTCATAAATAAAAACAAATGCATGAATGCAAATGTTTTCGAAGTGATGGCTGTAATTTATACTATCTTTACCTATCAAATTTCTATAGGATTTTATTCTTCCCAATTTTATTTGCGAAGCCATAGCTACAAGTTTGTTTATGTGTAAAATGACTTGAGTTATGCTTTGACAAAAACATATCGACATGGGAAGTGTCTCATTGCAAGAGATAAAAGTACTTCTGGTAGGAAGCTACATGTCAAGTTTTCCTCGGGGGATCTTTACAAAAGTTAAAGTTTAGGGTTCGCAGCTCGTCAAAATCTAAATCGTTTGTGTTAAAATAGTTTTTAAGTAAGGATACCATACTTTTTTTACATCGGCATGAATTCGACTCTCGAAATATTTCAGTGGATTTTTGAACTAATGTAAAGTTCAGTTTTTAACAAGTTAGAAAAAATATTTGATGGTAAATTTATAACTGTCTGTCAAGGAATTTCGGTAGTTTCAAAGATAATGAGTTTAATTGATATTCAAGAAGTATAATAACTAAACCCATTTTAGAATTTTTCCTTACTCTTCAGAAAGAAACTGAACCGGATTTTTCTACGTGTCCAAGTAACAGTTCTGTATTTCTATATTAATAAGTACTGTTAATAACTAGCAATAGTTTGAAAGTTTATATTTTTATTAGATTTCAAATTTCTAATTTCTAATGATTTTTTTTCTAATTTCTAATGATCTAATTTCCTACAATATTTAAATCTGGAAGTTTCCAGACTGCAAATTCCAGTTTAAGGTGTCTTCCTTTTCTTATATCCGGGATTCAAAATATCCTTAGGATATCCATCCAAAATCCCTTAGGATATCTCTTTTGCTCGTATTGTTTCCAAATATAACGTTTATATAAATAAACAAACCAATCTAGGATAATCCTATTTAATGGCAGGATGGTTCCTGTGTTACAAGGATAACAGAATTAAATCAAATAATAAACTCATTTTCAGACAAAGTAACGAAATGCAAACTGGCGTAAGACATTTGAAAGTTGAAAATTTTCTCGACAATTATTTCAGAATTTCAATAGTTCATATTACCCAAGGTGTATGAAACTTTATATTTTCTGTTTAACATTTAGAAACTCGAAGCAATATTTCACAATTTTTTTCTAAAATAATTAAGAAGTTTTTGAAAATGGATTTTAATTTTGTATATACATTAACTATCTCCCTTGCGAATGCCTTAGGAAAATAAAGTATTATTCCAAAGAATTAAAAAAAAATACACGGAATCTATTAATCTTACCAATTTTACTAGTTGTATAAACAGTTCTTTCGTAAAATATCCTAATTGCAATGTTCACTGGTTTCATTTCTGTTCCGCTTGCTTATTAAATGGATAACATACATTTTTAAATGTATAATTTGTTGAAATCAATGTCTATTTTTTCTATTCTAGATGAGCAAACGCAATGGAGGAGAGCATGAAGGTAAACTTCAGTTCCATTTTCTAATACTTAACAAACGAAATCTAATGGCTTATCTAACGAAATGTATTCAAGATGTAACCGTTTCGATTTTATTTACCGCGTGAATTGGATCAATTTTTTACGTGGTTGTGAATTAAGCATCTAAACTTTTATTGAAATGTTAATATTTTTACCTATCCAAACAATGATGGTAGCATTATTCTAAATATTGCTCTCGTGCTTTGCAAGTCTTCTAATAAATAAGGTAGTCGGTGTTAAACAGTAATGGGTGCTGAAGGTTTATCAAGTTAAGATCCCCTGGCATTCATTTGGTTACTTGGCGACTAAAACAAATTTCGGAAACTGCTGGAATTTCCGAGATGTAGCGATTATGAAGACGCCTTCCAGAACATTTGTTGTAATTACATCGAATCTATAAAAAACGAATGTGTATAAGTTAAGAAGGGCTGAGTGCTTTTCCTTTTCAGTCCGAATCTTAGTGCAGCATGTTTCGGCACATAGACGTAGCATTTTTCCAGTTTTTATCCTATAGATGCTGAGATAATTCTGATGCTAACGACTCAGCTTTGGAAAGTGCGTTCTGAATTTAAACAAATGGATGAGATGCATTCCAGATTCAAAGGCTTTGTTCCAAACTACCTCTGATAGCTTTGGGAAGGCGGTACAAGCTAAACTTAATGTAACGGAATCATCATACATGAAAACAAATGTTTGTCTTACAAAAGAAAACAATTTTCCTTTTAGGCTACTTCGAAGAACACCATTAATACTTCGTATGTTATCATTTGCTTAATTATCTTTTGTAATCGAGTAAATACTGTAGCTTTGCAAATAAAATCAATATTTTGAGGAATCTTTTACTTGAATATCTTTTCAAATACACAATTCTTTTGGCAATTTAAAACAGTTTTCGATCAGTCGGTATCAAAGATGGAAAAATTGAGAAAAAAAGAAAAGATAGATCCAATTTGAGTTTGATTTTTATCCTAATTATAAAATTTTATTAGTATAGGAATATATTCGTAAATTTTGTATCAAAACAATTTTTTACCCCTTTAATTAGGATAATTTTACTGACTCCAGAAATGCATAAGTTATATAGGCCACGAAACACTTTTAAAATTAAAAAGTAGATAAAATTAATTGTTTCGCTTGATTTTATAAAATGAATTAACGTATAAATTTTTAAAAAAATATTTCAATTAAACTTGCTTTGAAAATGTACTACTGTAGAATTTTCTTCATTTAATATGAATTATGCCTCAGTTTTTCCAAAATCTCTTTTCTTTAATATAGTAATTTATGACTGAGTTAGGAATTATACACATTAAAAACGAATACTTTAATCACCGAATATTTTTATTTTAGTGACGAAAAATCAATTTGAAATACACTTATAGGTAAAACACATCCGTTGTAAAATCTCCAATTGCCCGTGATTATTTTCAGTTAAAATTTGGAAATTTGTTATGTATAAAAATTCTTTCTAAATGAATGAAGTGTTCTTCAAATAGGTCTATTCGACTTCTGTGTGATGAAGCTGTATAAAATGGGATATATTTGAAAATGCACATGGCATGATCGCTTCATGTTCAATAAAAGATAAATGTTCCGTATTGAAAAAAATTCATTTGTAATAATACCCTCAACTGATTAAGCAATATATATATATATAGAAATTATTCCACATAAGCATTAAACGCTGTTAGAGCATGAATAATTGTGACTGTGATTAAAATGGGTAAAATAGAAAATAAATAAAAACTAAAGGAACTAATTTTCTTCCGAATATGTTTTGTTGCAGTTCAAAATTGTGATGTTCGGAGATAGTGGTACAAATCTGTGCGTGAAAAATATCGTTCTGAACGCTTTTGAATTTTTTTTATTAATGCCAATTAAAAATACAAGTTTGTGTATAAATAAAATTTGCTTTTCTTAATTATATTTGAATATGAAAATAGATGTCCATGTATTTTTATTTTAATATATCAGATGAACAATTCAAGTTTTTCTTTTCTTTCAGATGGTGTTGGAGGGAAACGAATACGTTGGGCTGATGAATCAATATCTGGAACGGTATGATTTTATTAATTTATAAAACTTCAGAATTTCCACTTGAAAAATTTATTCAGCATTATTAAAGCTTAGTTCATTCGAAATATTGTTCATTGTAAAAAAAATCATTAAGAAATAGAGAATGATTTCGGGATGAATCGTTTATTCATTGCACATTTTATAGAATTACTGGGAAATTTGCCAATGAAATTTTATATTTGGTGCTTGAATTTTAATGTTATATTTTCAACCTGCATTTATATCTAAATGTTGAGCTAATGCTGAACTTCAAATTCTCACTTAGATTTTAATGAGAACGAATAACCGAATTTTACAAGCTTATAGAATCTTAATGCCACCCCAAACATCCGTTTCTAGGGCTCAAAATGGCCCCTTTCTGGTTTGGTGTAGATGAAGGTGGACTTTATTCCCCCCCCCCCCCCCAAAAAAAAGCTGATTACCGTGTAGAATCTTCTGAATTTATTTTAATAAATTTATTCCTTTCCTTGAAAAAACGGTATTTTAAACTTAATTCATTTCAATTGGAAATTATTGAAGGCCTTCTTAGGTATTGATTGTAAACAAATTTTCTAGGCGAGTACAAAATAAACCTTTACTTGATCTTCTCCGACCTATATTCTCTGGTTTCCAAACATTTGATACAACCAAGGATCTTTCCTCTACAAAATATAACTTATGTTATGTTGGAAGGTGTATTCTAAGTCTGTGTAACAGCATTACACGTTCGAAAATTCATCCGTAATTTTTAAAACTTATACATTTTATAGAATTTTATTTTGGGTCCTTTTTAAGTCCAAACCAAGCCTTCATTTTTAAGCTTTTCTATAGTTATAAAGGTTTCTCTTACTTGAACTTATATTCCTTTTCCTTAATATCTTAAATAGAAAAACATCTAGAATTTTTTTTGCAAATTTATATTTTCATTTTGTAAATATTTGCTCTATATATTTCTATAAAACTAAGGTTTACTAAAAGGATTTTGAGATGAAATTGTTAAAATTACCCGTAACTATAGAATAATCATCAGGTTTTATCTCGTCACATTAAAAAGGTAATTGTTAAAATTAGCAATGCTTGATTAAAAGCGGCCTTTTAAAGAATCGAGTGAAAAAAGTTCTGCATTTATCTTTACGTAACATGCAATACCTTAATACAGTAGTATGCCAATTTAAAATTGGTCAATTGTAGGAAGTCATGGTGTTATAGCTCATTTCCCTGAACTGATTTGACTGGCTTAAAAACAACGCTTCAATGCGGAGCAGTGGAAAGTACCGGGCAATTTGTTGGTTCACACGGGGAAGCAATTGTAGAATTAGGATCTTTACATCTACTATCAATTGGAATACAATTAGAACATTATATTGTTGATTTGATAAAGTAACTTCTTACAAGGACTCGTTTCCGATCTTGTTGCAACTTGTATAAACGTTTCCTGCTCCTTAGAATATTGTGGAAGATGCGTTGCTTCGGCTAAGTTTTCGTTGTTATGAAAGGGAATGCTACTCGGGGAGAAGGTAGGGGAATGCTACTAAACTAAAAAATCTAGAATTTCGAAAATTCTTTTGAAAGATTTAAAGAAATAGAAAAATTTGACTAATAAAGAAATTGAGTTTCAAATGTTGAGAATAATAACTAAACTCCCTATTACTCTACATTCAACAATCTTTACCATAATTTGCCCTTCTAGTATATGAAAAGGATTGCCGTTTTACAAAATTGATCACCGGTTCATTAATAAATCGAAGTTGACGAGTTCCATTATCCTTTGAAAGAAGTAGACTTGGAACAATAATTTTACATGCTATCGAGGAAAACTGGAAAAAAGGTATGGGAAAAGGATTCTGACGTAGAAACAAAACAAAAAAGGAATAAAAATAAAATATTGCATGATGTTGCACCGCCTCCTCTGGAAAAAATGAAAGGGAAATGACGGGGGAGGGTCTTAATATGAAAGGAATATCTGAATTATATCCTTAATGATAAAATTAAGGATTTATTTCGGTTATCAATTCATTCATAATTGTATCTGAATAACATAAATAGGTTTTAAGTTCTTGTTTCAATTAATCCTTCTGAAAAATTTGTTTTGATTAAAAAAATATATTTATGTACGGTTGTAGATGAAAACCTCCTTCTCTTAGTCATCTTTTACAAACTGACATTTATCGTTGAAGTTGCCTTTATTAATTACTAGCAGCCAATAGCGACCAGTCGGGTTGCTATTATTATGTGCTAAAATGTTTAAATATATATCTCATATAACTGACTCCTTATATAGAATCGGAAGGAAAAATATTTAGAACCATCGCATTTTGATAATGTTATGATTCTCTCACACTGTCATGGAGAACTTGAACCATTCTGATCATCGCACTATGCGTCTCATTTCCAGTGAGCTTCTATAAAATTTCAATTTTCAAGGGGCAATCAATTAATTGTCTATTAATATAAACATCCTACTCTGTTGAATTTTAATTTTTTTGTAATACCCGAAAGAGTTCAATGATTTTTCAGATTCCTCAAAAAATTTAGTTTTAAAATCAAGTGTTTAGAAGACCTAAATTTGACTATTGAAAGACTTGAAATTGCAATAGTACTACTAACTAAATTTATTATATTCTTGGTATATAAATATATTTCAAAAATTATGGAGTGTAAATCTTATGTAGTCTTTTGGCCCTAAGGAATCGCAATCTGATAAATATTCTGCATACATCGACTTTTTTAATAAAAGGTGCATTTCTACCTCTTTAAAATCTATTAATTTTTCTATTAATTATTTAGAAGAATCTTTTTTTCATAATCATAGTATAATCGATCTTATGAAAAAAATAGGTGCTGATTGGAGCCTCATTTTTTAGATGGTCAATGAAAATATCTATAATTGTTTAAGTGATATTCGAATTTTTATTTTATTCGGAAAGTTTTTATGAGTGCTTTAGTTGATTAGAGTGGGAAACTTTTTATTAAACATTAGTGTCTCGAGAATATTTTATTAAATATGATTCACAAAGCGGAATATATAGATAAACGCTACAAATTCATAATTTATTAGATTTGTCTAGAGTTAAATCAAGAATTATTTCCTTCAGACCCTATTAACGTATGCATTTCTTCAAGATTTACATATTAGCTATTGAACCCTAAATTAAAAGGATGCATATTAAAAACAGTTTGTCTATTGCTATATTAAAATTTACTTTTTTATGTTAATTTGAAAAAATAGTCGACTTATTTATTTACTCGAATACCGAATGAGGGATAGTGTGTATAATTGTTATTTTGATCCAATACTCCGCGTTTAAATAGTTATTAATCCGAATAGAAGAGTTTTAAAAAAATTGCAAAGTCTTCAGGTCAATATCTGTGGTATTTTTTTAATGTCTTCGTTGAAAAATCAATCTCGATTCTTGAAAGAAAATCATTCTTCATTTGAAAGTTTAACGTCGCACGATTTTGACCGATATGTTAGCCGTTTTCCAAGAATAAAATCTTTAAAATCAATTTTTGGGACGTTTGATTCTCGCAATACGTTAAGAAAGTCACGAGGTTAGTAAAATAAAATAAAGGTTAAAAACCGGCATAGTCTTGAACATTAATTGCAACCTTCCCCTTTTTTGTGGAACTCTATGCCATTTGAAATTGTACACTTTTTTTAGAAAAACTTAATAAAACTAAAATCCTCTATATTTTATTCTCAATAATATATAAGTAATATTGTTTTTCAAAAATAGAATTCTGCTTTTCCGCCAATTGGTGCATGATATCGTTTTGAGACTTATTTAATTTTAAATATTAATCAAATTCTTTTTTCCATACCATCATCATTGAAAGGCAGTCGCAAACATGTATTAACTTGGTGGCTTGGTCTAATTGCAAAATGTTTCTTTTTCTGAAACTAGCATGCATACATGGCTTCAAAAAGTTTTTGTATCCCAAACCAAAATTTATTAGGAATTGTCAGAGATGGGCAGAAAATTATTAATCATATTTGTTAGTATTGAATTTTATTCCTTATATTTTTTATTGACTTAAGAAGTGTTTCGATCCCTTATTACTTGCGACTTCGCTACTGTGCAGATTGAGAGGTAAATCTCGCCATTCTAATGGTTATTATTTAAGTTTTACTAATTCTGAATTGAGCCACAGTGTGTTGTACATATTTAAAAGATACATCCCACGTTTCAACTACGTACATAACCAAGTTCATCGGCTGTCTGATAGTGCTTTCATATCTCGTACAGTCAGCACAAACCTTTTCAATCCATTTTTAATTCTCATCTATTAACGTTTTTTAAAAACTAAAGACCGGTTCTTAAGGATTGGAAGTATAGTAACGATGTGGTTGGTGGCTTAATATACAGTAATCGCTTATAAATTGGAAGCTTCGTGTATATTCCCAAGCATTTACTTCCAAATTAATTTACCATTTAATTAGCCTTTCAATTTGAGAGAAATAAGGGTTTTATAAAACTTACTACTCTTCTCTCTAGAAGCTGTTGCCAACTTAAATACAGAGGCCCTATTTATATTTAAAATAAAATTTCCTCACCTTTCTATAATGACAAATAGTTTATCTTGGATTCCTGTTCGAGTAGATATCCAGGGTAAGGAGAGTTTTTCTGTGGAATACACAAATGAGAAATTGAGTGTCATATTTCGTAAAACGAAAATTCAAATGTTTAAATAAATTAACTGTTAAAATTGTAGATATCTATTGGTTCTTTGACAGCATCAAAATGCGGAACATTATAACAATATTTAAAAACATCAACATTTGGATTTACCTCTGATAAAGCTGGCTCTAAACGCATTTATAATAATGTGTTGGTTGTCTTAGATATATTAAATAAGTCATAGTCATAACTAGACTCTGTCCCGCCCGATGGCTCACAAGGAATTAGGCTGAATGACTGGACCGCCGCAAAGGCAACACAGACGGGAACTGTGGTCGAGTCTTAGTGGTCATCGCTGGTTACGGTACTACCCTCCCTGTAGGAATTACGTCATCGATTGACGCCGAACCCCCATCTATTAGTGTATCCTCCACCTTGGTAAGATCTCTCTACCGGAAGCACCTCATCCTCATTTCGAGGTGCCCCACCGGGTGAAGAGATCCATTAAAAAAACTTAATTTGCAAAAAAAATATCATTCCTTCGGTTCATTAGATTGAAATTGTCTTTAAAGGGAACATCACCATGAATCAACATGTAATGAGAAGATTGAAGTAAAGGGTGTTATTCTCTTGGTAAAGTCCTAGTTTTGGAACAGGAGGAATTTAAAGTTATAGAAAAAGTTGTATATTATATTCTGCTTTAAAAAGAATGTATTCCCATTGTTTACTATCCTACTAGAAATGTATTTGTTTGGAAAATTCGTACTTCAAGGAATATTATCAAATTTTGAATCGAAATTATTCATTTGTTGTATTTGATCCTTTTCTTACAGGAAAAGGAAACTCTTTTGTGGCATGTCTTAATATAAGAAACCTTAGTTCCTATAGATTACTTAGAGCACAATTTCATATAGAGGCTAAGATTTACAAAACATTACCAAATAAATTATACCTATAGAAAATTGGATATTGAAGACAATGTTTTCTTAACTAACAATGTGGTTTTTAATGTAGTTGCTTATTACGGTTGTACCTTCAATTCTAATAACCATCGCTTCTTAGAAATTACCAGTTTTCTAATAGAACGTTTTTAACTTTTCCAATTATTTTTAATTCAATATAATTCATACTTATCTATTCTTACTGTACTTTTCTAAAGCAAAACACTCCTATAAAATGTAAAACTTCTTTATGTTTATGTCATTCTATGTAATAACTATTCCTAAATTATAATTAGCATGCAAGCCTTTTAAAATTCCAAACTATTCCAAAATGATGCAAAAATTTAATATAGCCTGCATTCGTGTAAATCTGAAACTTCATGCATCTTAATTTTTATGTAAACATGCATAAACAGTTTTTCGCACATATATTCAAGGATATTTTATCTACATGTGAACACGAGATGGGTCCAAAACATTTTGATCTTAACTGAAAGTTATAAATTTTCTAAATTTTAGAGGCTCACAATTTTATTTCACTTCATAATCCGTTCGGCAATTTTTTCCCATGCCAATGTTTAAAGTGGGGAAGCCGAGGATAATTACTACCAACATCATTGGTACAGATTCTTTTCTCGTTATTCCGTTTTAAATATCTGAAAATATTTTTTAATTAATCCAGTTAATGCCGAATGGTTCAAGACGTTAAGTCACGAGTTTCTAAAGCATTTAGGATTCTTATGTGTAAGAATAACTTTTTTCAGTTTAAGTTATCATGGTGTTTATTTTTGGCTAGATTCTATCTATATTAACAGACAAAATCTCATAAATTTAGAAACTTAATCTTATTTTCTTGGAGAAATGCTGCCCTCAATGGCAAGAAATTTCAACAAATATCAAAACCAAAGTTTGAAAATGTAAACTCTGATTTTTAAAAAATAGACATTTCAGACGTTTATTTCTCTATAAATGAATTTCAGAATCATGATTTAGAGAATCATGGATTTTTAAGGAAATTCAGATGCTTTCTAGTTATTAAAAAGCTTAAACTTCTATTAATGGATTTAGTGTTTCTTCAGTACTCTTAAATTCATTAATGTAAAAAGGAATTTTTGCTTATTACATCAAAATATTTGTTATGCAAAATAATTAAAGCGGTTTTCTGTAGAAAATGTTTGACTAATCCCCGACAAAAATCTATTTTAATATCTTTTGGATTTTGATTCATGTCTAAAATTTCTTTTTCATAGAACTGAATAATTGAGTTGAGGGACTGTAACTCTATTCAGGTGTAGGACAAGATGAAAACCACGTTACTTGTGGTTTGAATTGCTGAACCGATTTTTTGCTGTGCAGTTAAATTCAACGAAAGCTTCAAGTAATAATCCTGTGTCATTTCCGTTACATAGAATAAATACAAACTATTTACATCCAATTTAAATTACTTTGAAACTTCAAAGCTCGAATCACTCAATGGCTTTGATGTTAACTGAATAATATTCTTTGTTCCAATTATATTTAATTTAAGATTCATTTAAGCTGATATAATTGCATTATATTTTGCTACTTGCTTTATTTTAATCTCGAATGTGTTGCACGTGCTTTGCG
>JAOUZG010025135.1:0-22114 GCA_026289955.1 Argiope argentata | reverse complement strand
AACAATACTGCCCCAGGGCCAGACGGAGTTACGTCCAGGTTTATCAAGGCTCTCCCGAGGATGGACCTCTTAATTTTATCTAATCTGTTTCTATTTTGTAGAAGGCTACCTGAAGAGTGCTTGCATGCCAGGACTGTCTTCATCCCCAAAAAGGATGCCGCTACAATGCCAGGAGATTTCCGTCCCATTTCCCTGACGCCGATGTTCGTGCGCCTTTTTACAAAGATCTTGGCTAGACGACTCGAGCGATCCACACAATGCCTGATGGAACAAAGAGGTTTTATTCGCTCGGACGGCATTGCCCAAAACGTCTTCCTTCTGGATTTTGTGTTGCGGCATGCCTCCGAGCGAACCAAACAGACCTTCCTTGCCACCTTGGACTTGAGTAAAGCCTTTGACTCGATAACCCATGAGGCCATCTTCGCTGGACTAAGAGAGAAGAAGGTTGATCCCGATTTTATCATGCTCCTACACTCCATCTATAGTAGAGCCACAACATCCTTTGCTCCGTTCCCCAGCCACTGGTTTCATCCCACATGCGGCGTACGCCAAGGCTGTCCTATGTCGCCATTACTCTTCAATATTGCTATTGACGCTGCTCTTGACCAGTTAAAGTCCTCTGCCATCGGCCTGCCAATTGACGACTTCAAACTCACCGTGTCAGCTTATGCCGACGATGTCATCTTATTTGCAGCTACTGCCCCTGGCCTCCAAAAACTCCTGGATTGGGCAAGCGATTCACCATCCAAACTGAACCTAAGCATCAATATAGCCAAATCTTCAACTCTATCTATTCTAGCAGACACAAAAAATAAACGCACCAAAATTGGAAACAATATCTTTACTGTTAATAGTTCACCCCTCCCGGTGATTAAAATAGATGACCACTTTAAATATTTAGGGCTCACGTTCTCGGCAAAAGGGCTTTTGGTCGAGGATAACGCGCCAGTCCTAGAATCCTTTTTGACAACACTTAGAAAAGCTCCTCTGAAATCACAGCAACGAATGTTTATTCTACGAAATAATCTTATACCAAAGCTCTTTCACCGATTGGTTTTGAGCTCCGTTCGTGCCAGGAACCTTACAAAACTCGATGCTCGCATCCGTGCTTTCGTCAGGGATGTTTTACACTTGCCTGGCGATTGCCCCAAAGCCTACCTATATTCGTCTATTGCGGATGGTGGGCTTGGTGTGCCATGCCTTCGGGTCCTGGTCCCCTCCTGGCGACTCTCGAGATTGGGCCGTCTTAGTGCGGTCCTGTCCCTGGGTTGCCTTGAGGGGGCAACCGGAGGATACTTGCAGCGGCTGCTGGGTCGAGTTCACAACATCAACATATCCAATAATCCCAACACCTACTTCTCAGACAAACTGTATCGGTCGGTTGACGGGGCGCCACTTTGTGCTAGTAGCATGGTTCCCCGTCAACATGACTGGATAAAATCACCAACTAAATTCTTATCCGGGAGGGACTTCATCAACCTAATAAAAACAAGAATCAATTGCTTGCCCATAGGGTCGAGGTGCGCCAGGGGCCGCCCAAGAAAAGATAAGATGTGCCGTGCGGGCTGCGGCCGCCGAGAGACACTCAACCATATCTCGCAAAATCGTCATCGAACACATCATAGAAGGATTCAGAGACATAATGCCATTGCTCAATACCTGACCAGAGCCTTAGAACAGAGAGGATTTGCGGTCCACCAGGAACCGATATATGAAACACCTACTGGCAAGCGGAAGCCGGATCTCGTCGCCACCAAAGAGGATAAAGTGTTTGTTATTGATGCTCAGGTGGTCGGCGACCCGGTGGACCTTGCCAGAGCCCACCGCCGAAAAACCACCTATTATGGTGAAAACGCCTCCCTGGTACGGCAACTTGCTGGGACGTAGCAGACGGATAACATCTACTTCTCCAGTTTGGCCTTTAGTATGCACGGCGTGTGGTCCCAGCAGTCCAAGATCGACCTGGTGGACCGATGGAAAAATGCTGTCTAGTCGATAAACAGGATATTCCTGTTTTATCGACTAGAACAATTTTGGGGACTTTCGCCTCTATTACTGCCTTTAATAAGTCCACCTCGCGCTCTGGGCGCCCGACTCGATGATGCCGGCCTCCCTCAAAAGAACAATCCATGGCGGAATCTGCCTTTGAAGAAGCCTTTTTCTGCATTTATGTACTATTGTTTTTCTACTAATCTTGTTCTTCTTTGTAGGGTTAATAACAACTTGTAAGGGTATCCGCGGTTTTCCCGTAAAAACCGCCAATGTATCTCCTATTTGTTTTCAAATAAATGATTTTTATAGCCAAATGCCTCGTCATCTAATTAGTGACGCGCATGAATGGATTAACGAGATTCCTAACTGTCCCTATCTACTATCCAGCGTACCAGAAGAGCTGTAAGCCCTTCTGGCCCGGAGAGGTGCAAGCGTAATACAGCACAGTTTCACTGTAGCCTAGCCTCTACCCTTCCAGGAGCAGTACGCCTTCACTTGGCCTGGAAAGTTACGGAGGGAACACTCCGCCAAATCCTAGGAAATGGCGTAGTAAAGTTCCAGGAATTTATTCCTCTCCAACTAAGTACTGTATCCAAATCCCGTGACTGCTGGGGGCCAGTCCGGGAGATGTGAAACACGGCACAGCTGGTAAGGCAAAGATAATTATATCTGGGAAACCCGAAAGATAAACCTAAAGGAGTTCAGGGCTCGGAGTCCAACCCTCTGGGTGGATCTCCAGAACTCTCATTTCTGGGCTGAATTCTGTTCTCGTAAGCTTCGAGCTCACGAAACAGCTTTAAAGGAATTTTTGATACCTCGGTCTTGGTGACGAGGATTATTTATCAAGTGGGTGGTGAATCTGCACGGAAGTGAGTTGTTGAAGTTGGTCGTTTCAATGGAAGTTCAGCCCCAAGGCGGCTCTTTGCTAGTTTTTCAGTAGGAGTCGCCAAACTTTATAAGTTGGGAAACCGCCATCCCGTGTTCTGATTTTGTTTAAACTAAGTCTAAACTTAGTCTCAATTAGAGATTAATCTGCCCACAATTAGCAATTGCAATAGAAATTAAAGTTGTTATCTCTGGACTTGGTTCCAATAGTTTCTTTGACTGAACTTCCTTCGACCATCACCGTTACTTCTGTTCACCAAGGATTAGCTCGTAGATCCGTAAGTAAATTGAGTCAATGGGAGTTTGAATTTGTCTTATGCTTGTGTCTTGTGTGTATTGTACCTCTGGGCGAAGGGGCGCCTAAGTACCACACTAAAATGTCAGAAAAAACTTACAAAATCGAAAACTGTAAGAAAAAAGCTAAAATTCCGTAGTTCGGTAGCTAATATGCACGGGCTGCGGTGGCTGAGTAGCTGTCAAAACCGAGGAGAAGGAAGCATGCTGGGTCTGGCTTAAATGCTGAGCGGTTTTGTACCAGTCTTGGGATTCTCGGCGGTAACGTCGACCCTTGGCCAGCGGAACCACTGTGATCTGGTGTGCGGAGATCTTCAGAGTGGCGCGGTTATGAAGCAACTGGGTCAATGACTCTGCTCATAGAAGAGTCGACGACTGGTACTGCGGGCCCGACCGGGGTAGAGCCCTTCGAAGAAATCTCCCGAGACTTGTCTTGGGGCGTGGGGTGACGCCCACGGGGGAACGTCCTGGAAGGGCAAATGGCCCTGTTAGTTCCCAGTAGACTCCGGTTGAGGAATGGGGCGGTTCTTGGTTTGTTCCGCCGTAAGTGAACTTATCAAACAATTAATAATAGTCAATATGGAGTCTAATATGGAAAACACTCATGCGTTTTTAGTGCATTCAGCAAGCTTATCCGATGTCTCCATCAACAGTTCGGACAGAGTCGAACTGGATTTGCATTCTGTGCCTCAGCAGGCTCGTGAAGACTCGGAGACCACGGAAGTTTACACCCTGACTTCCGAGGTACCTCCGAAGGAGAATGTGGTGTCCCCCAAGTCAGCTGTGAAGGTGGGACGGAAGAAGACACCCCTCAAGAAAGGGGTAGGGAAAATATCAATTTTCCCTAAATTAGTGGTAAGGGCCATGAGTTTTATGGCGGGGCTGAACATAAGTTTCGAAAGACAGGGAGAGGATAATTGCCTTCATAGCTAAGGCCTATGAGCTTCGACCTCTCCCTGTGGTTGACAACAAGGAAGTGCAGGCGGACCTCCCCAAGACATCGGGAGAGGCAACTGATTTCGCCTGCCAGACGGATGTGGTGCAAGTGGTTAGGGACGACCCTTCCAGCCACGCTGAATCTAAATCTTCCCCAAGCTTCGCCGACATGGCTAGCAAGGGTGTGACGCCCGGACAAAACTCCTCCGGTAACGGACCACGGTGGAAGCCCAAGGCTAAGTCGAAGGATACAAGAGCAGTATCCAAAACTAGAACAGAGGGTGTTACTATCGTGCACCCCAAGCCAGAGGCTAAGTTTGAGACCTCTCTCCAGGTGCGTAAGCACTTAGAGAAGCACATATCCTTGAAGAAGAGGGTTGTGCTCGTGGCCTCCCGTCCCATCAGGGACAAGGGAGTGCTTCTGGTCACAAAAGATAAAGTTATGAAGAAGAGGCTAGATGATGCGCTCGGGGGCTGCCCGGCGGAGACCGAGAAAATGACGATAAGCGATCCAAGGGGACGGGATCTGCACGTCATTATTCATGGCTTCGCTTTATCGGAGGGGACCGATAAAGAGAAACAAGAGGCTAAGACTTTCAAAAAGTTGCGTAAGGGCAACAATCTCCCAGAAGGGGATATGAAAGTCAAATTCCGTATGCGAGGGCGGAACAATACCGAGAGTTGGGTGGTTGGTGTCACACCCGCAATTTTCGGAGCCATGATTAAAACGAAACATCTGAACTGTGGGTTTGCTTCCCACGCGGTCAGGGAATTTACCCAACCGACTAGATGTTTCAAATGTTACAGGTTAGGACACGTGAAAGCGGCATGTACCGAAAAAGAGACTTGTTGTTCCCATTGCAACGGGTTCCATACGGCCAAAAAGTGTAAACGGCAGTCGCCCAGATGCCGAAACTGTTCTGAGGGAAATAAAAAGCGGAACGATCGGACACCCACCGATCACACCGTCCTGGACAGGAAATGTCCTACCTATCTCAGGGAGGTGGAGAGGCTGAAGAGAAACGCCAACTATGCCTGTTAGACCTTCAGTGTCGGTTGGTGGCTGGAAGTTCCTCCAAGCTAATTTGAGCCGGTCAAAACCCGCTACTTCGGAGATCCCTGCAATTTCCAGCGGTCCGTTTGACATCTATTTGATCTCTGAACCTTACACCATCAAAGGTACATTGGCGGCTCTACCAATGGGATGGAGATCAATTCACGATCAGGGTGGTAGCACGGCCATCCTGGCCAGAAATAAGAATCTTGATGTGAAATCTTTGGTCAAAACTAAGTACATTGTGACTGCCCCAATCTCTGACGGCAACATGAGCGCGGACGTGATGTCGGTCTACTTCCCCACTAACAGGGACAAAGCGGAGCTCGTCGCACAACTATCAGCGACGCTTGCCACGCTTAAAAGCTCCAAAATCATTATTGAAGGAGACATCAATATGAGGCAACCCTTGTGGGGCCCAGAAATTAGAGACCATAGAAGTGCGGATGAAGGCTCGCCCTTCGTCGACTTCGTAACTACCAATGGTCTGAGCATCTGGAATAAACCAGACTCACCGCCTACCTTTGAAACTGTGAACGGGAGAAGTTGGATTGATGTTACGGTGGCGTCTGACGTCTTCGACTATGCGGCTCCGTCATGGCAAGTGATCACCAGCACGCTGAGTGATCACAATTATATAACATTCGATTTGGGTCAAGCGGGCACAGTACATCGTGTCCCTCGATTTAGACTTAACAAATTTAAGATTGGCAAAAATGGCTCGCAGATTCCCCTCACTGCAGCCAACCCTCCTAGACCAACTAAGGACTGCCACTAGTCCCGAAGAACTGGATAGGTTCGTACTGGGGCTCACAATAGCGATTCATGACGCTTGTACGACCTACTTAAAGGAAACAGTTCAAAGACCCAAAACAATGCCATGGTGGGACGCAGAACTCGAGGTGCTCAGGAACAAAACTGTTGCTCTGAAGAGAAGATACCACCGTTGTAGGCAACCTGAGGATAAGATGACTTATACGATCAAATTCAAATTATCTAGGAGCCAATTCAGAAAAATACTCTCCTTGAAGCGGGATAATAGCTGGTCTGAGTTTTGTAAGGAGGTCTCCAGTTTAAACTCTTTTGCCCTCTCATATAGAATATGTGCTAATAAGGTCTGTCGACCTCTTGTCATAGGTGAGATTCAGAAAGACGGTAGGCATTGCAGTTCACTAAGGGAATCCGTCGAGCAAATTGTGAACACCTTGTTTCCGAGGGATGACGTGCTTAATGAAACCCCGGAACAAGAGACCAGGAGAAGTTATGTGGAACGATACCATTCCACTAATAACGAGCCGGACTTCGTGCAGGGAGAAGTCTGGCAGGTCTTAAAATCGACCAGAAAACGCAGAGCAACTGGTGCTGACGGCATTCCCTACTAAGTACTGGTAGCAATTAATAACCGTAGCCCCACATTGCTGGTGACCCTGTTTAACAGGTGTTTGAACTTGGGGCATTTTCCTAGACCATGGAGGAAAGCTAAATTAGTACTTCTGAACAAACCGCGTAAAAACACCAGCGACCCGAGGTCCTACCGTCCGATCTGTCTTCTTTCCACAATGAACAAAGTGTTGGATAAACTGGTTTCCCAACGGATTCTGCACCACTACTATAAGAGCAATGTTGAATTCGCTTCAACATGGTTTCCGGGCCTATAGGTCTTGTGAAACAGCAGAGTACGCTCTGAAAAAAGTGGTCGTGGAAAAAGTTCGGGAAAACCAGGGAGTCTGCATGATCTCATTGGACGTGGCAGGAGCCTTCGACAATTTGTATTGGAGTTCCATTCTCTTCCAGCTGACTCGATCAGCATGTCCTTATAATATCTTCAGGTTGATGAAGAGCTATCTCAGTGATCGTTGGGTGTTGTTTGACTCAACATCTTGTAAGGTAGAACACAAAGTGGAAAGAGGATGTTCACAAGGCTCGTGCAGTGGGCCTCTTCTTTGGAATATCGTAGCGGACTCCCTGCTGAATGAAACGTTCCCGGATAAGACTTATATCCAAGCATACGCAGATGACCTAGTTTTGGTGGTCTGGGGCCATT
This sequence comes from Argiope argentata, assembly GCA_026289955.1. Classification (NCBI taxonomy): domain Eukaryota; kingdom Metazoa; phylum Arthropoda; class Arachnida; order Araneae; family Araneidae; genus Argiope; species Argiope argentata. Next base: position 14,909 of record JAOUZG010025135.1, on the reverse strand, counting down.
CAAAGAGCCACATCGAGTCGAGGGCAAACCTCGCGATGGAAATTGTAGAACGATGGGGACGATTGAACAAACTAGAATTCAGCACGAATAAGACCTTACTATTGCCAATCACATTCCGTCAAAAGCTGAGTTTAGCCGATCCCCCTGGCATCAGGATCTACGGTCAAAGGGTGATGGCCGTTCCTGAAATAACCTACTTGGGGGTGAAGTGGGATTGTGGGCTCACTTTCCACTCCCAATTTAAGAGTAGGAAGACTGAGGTGGACTCCTTCACATATAGAATTAGTTGTATTGCAGGTCGGTGGTACTGCAGGCAGCCCCAGATGTTGAAAAAGATTTATAGAGGTGCTATAGAACAGAAGCTACTCTTTGGCCATGGAGCCTGGGGACGCAGGCTCAAACTTAAATCTTTCTGTAACTACTTGAATGTGGTTCAGAGGAGGCCCCTGTTGGCAATTGCTCGGGCGTTTCGTACAGTCTCAACTGAAGCCCTGCAGGTCGTGACTGGACTGCCGCCACTGGACTTGAAGGCTGTTGAAACATACTCAAAGTTCCTTATCCTTAAATCTAATGAGAGTGTGACCGTCCACTCTGAGACTTTTGAACCTGGCGAGTACGTCAACTATGTTTCACCATATGAAACCCACCCGACCACAAAATGGTGAATCAGCTTCGATCTGTTGGAGCTGACCGGAAATGAGATTGAGATCTTCACTGATGGGTCAGACATTAACTGCCATATTGGGGCAGCCATGGTGGTCTTTTACTTTGGTGTACCCATCTACTCCAAGACGATGAGGATTAGCGACCATTGCACGGTCTACCAAGATGAGCTGCTGGGACTCAAGCTAGCCCTAGAGTTATGTCTCACTCTGACAACTACCAGGGTGGTTAACATCTATTCAGACTCTAGATCTTCACTTCAATCGCTAGCAGACCCAATGAACACCCATCCCTTAGTGGATGAGGTAAGAAAACTCTGCCGGAAAGCGAAAACGGGAAGAAGAGTGCAGTTGCACTGGGTTAAGGCGCACGTCGGTTACTTCGGTAACGAGTTGGCCGACGGTGAAGCAAAGAAAGCAACATACCATGCTGAAATCGACTTTGAATATCTAAAGTTGCATAAAAGCCTCGAAACCGAACTTAACGGCCTGACGGTTCGAGCGTGGCAGGACAGGTGGGATCTGTCAGATAAAGGTAGACACACCTCAACTCTTCTTCCCCTGGTGAAGTTGGGTCGCCATTTTTGGGGAGATGTGGTTGAGCTACTTTCTGGGCATGGAAGGTTCCCGGCCTATCTTTATAGGTATTGTAGAAGATGATATTTGTGCGTGCGGTGAAGTGGGAGACGCACAACATTACTTGCTCAGGTGCACTCTCACAAGTAATCTAAGGAACCAACTCCGATTTGATCCAAACGATTTAGGGACCTTGGTTTCCGGGTTTAACTTGTCAATCCTTTGTAGGTTGGCTAGGCAAGTTCGGGCTTTCTTGCCGCACAGGCTTTAGAAGCCCTGTGGTTAGGTTGGGTCTGCTGGGGTGCAGACTTATGGTACTTTGAAGCTTTTTTTTATTGATTGGAATGAAATTGGATTTGATCTTGGATAATGGAACGAGTTGTGGAAGTGGACTGGTGAACATGGAATTGATTGGACTTGAAAATGGTATACGAGATTGATACTGGAATAAGTTGTGGAAGTGGAATGGTGCTTTATTGATGACTGCAAGGCTGCAGGACTTTGAGTTCAAAATGGATTGAGTTTTGAAAGTGGCTTGTTGTCTGTCTCTGGACAGAAATTGGGTTATGACCATGGAATGACTGAGGACGGCTTCGGCCGATGGTCTTCGGACCTCTTACTGGGATTATAGTCCGTAAAGGAATTGATGGTTGACCGGTGAGAGAGTTCGCTCACTCACCCGATCTCTTCACATAGAATGATGACTACGGCTTGTGACTGTCTCGACATAGCGTCTCCCTAAAATTTTATAAGAACTTTTTATATTTTTATCTATCTAAACGCTCTATTACTTACGAAAACGAGATTTTAAACTTGCCCAGGTGGTGCTATAGGAGCTGCCCGCAAGGATCGGTAAATGCTCCGACCATTTGGAATATATATATTAATTCTATTATAAACTTAAATGCTCCTGGAATCTACATTCAAACTTTTGCTGATTATCTGGCACTGGTAATTGGTGGCCGCACCTCTCATATTTTGGAAACAAATGTAAACAAATGCCACCATAAACACTAAATTATCTTTATTGTAATTAAAATTGTCAATCGAGAAGTGCCAGGCGATCATCTTCAGGAGCATTACTTCTCGGAAATTTTCCAAAAAAAAAAAAAAAAAAAAAAAAAAACAGTGCGGTTCTGAACAGGAAGACTTCTTTAAATTAAATAATGTACCCATTACGAATCGCGACAGCCTAAAGATACTGGGAATATACATTGATAACAGATTATCATGGATCTCCTACATAGCATCTCTTACCGAAAAGGTCCTAGATTTAACCTCTAATTTTAACTGTATTATCAAACCGAAGGGGAGCCTGGATAAAAATATTATTAAACACTGGTACCAGACAGTAATTGAAAAGGCCCTGCTCTACGGCGCTAGCATCTGGGGCTCGGCTTTAACCAAGGAACAGATCTCCAGGCTACACTCTGTACAGAGAATCTTTCTACTTAAATTCACTAGGGCCTATAGCATGACGTCTACTAACTTACTGGTGCTTCCGAACTCAGCCCTTGGTTCCCTCGGCTGTTTTATTTTTTCCGCTCTTCAGGTCTGTATACCGTGTGCTGATTTTTCCTCAAGCGATCTCCATCGCCGAGGCGAAGAGTTTTTTACTCGACATGGCGCGGGCATCCTCATTCCAGTGTCCGGAGTGCGGACGGGACTTCACCACCAAAAGAGGACTATGCGTTCATAGACAGCGCACTCATTGACCAGAGCCTTGGAACAACGAGGATTTGCGGTCCACCAGGAACCGATATACGATACACCCACTGGCAAGCGGAAGCCGGATCTCGTCGCCACCAAAGAGGATAAAGTGTTTGTCATTGATGCTCAGGTGGTCGGCGACTCGGTGGACCTTGCCAGAGCCCACCACCGGAACACCACCTACTATGGTGAGAACGCCTCCCTGGTACGGCAACTTGCTGGGACGTAGCAGACGGATAACATCTTCTTCTCCAGCTTGACCATCAATATGCGCGGCATGTGGTCCCAGCAATCCAAAATCGACCTGGTGGACCGATGGAAAATGCTGTCTCTCAAGGACTTACCCGTCTTATCAACCAGGACTATTTTAGGGACTTTTGCCTCTTTCACTGCATTTAGTAAGTCCACCTCGCGCTCCGGGCACTCGACTTGATGATGCCGGCCTCCCTGAGAAAGAACAACCTATGGCGGAATCTGCCCTGAAGTCGCCATTCTCTGTATTTGTCTTTATTATTGTTTGCTACTAATTTTGTCCTTTGTCGAGTAAATAACTCTGTAAGGGTTTCAGCTGTTTCTCCCTCAAAAACCGCCAATGTATCAGTTATTATCTCAGGTATCCCCCCCTGCACATTGTTGCTAGAGCAGAATTCATGAAATTCTGTATCTGGACGGTCGGCTCAACAGATTTTAATACGTTTTTAACCGACGTCCCTATTGACAAATTTATTTTAATTAAAAATGCTCCCTTGGAACAGAGGATTGTCTCACTTTGTGAGACGGTCCCCGACCCTAAATTTGAAGTCTACACTGACGGGTCCCGGCTGAATGACTCGGTCGGGTTCTCCGTCTGTATTTTTAAGAATGATGATGTTTTTAAATCTTTTGCTTTTAAACTATCTTATTTTAACTCTGTGTTTCAAGCGGAGCTGGCCGCGATTAATTTCGCGGCCAATTGGGCTGTCGGGGAAAATGTAAAGATTAATATTCATACCGACAGCCTCTCTTCAATAGCAGCCCTCGAGAGCCACTGGTCCAGATCGGAATTTGTTAATAAAATTAAGATAAATTTATCGCAATGCAGACATTTGGTCGGCCTACACAGGGTAAAGGCCCATCTTGATATCTCAGGGAATGAAATGGCCGACCAACTTGCAAAAGAGACCACGATGTCAGGGGATCCTTACTTTGTTCCGGCCCCCTTCTCATTTATTAAAAGAAAAATCAAATCTTATATCCCAGAGGTGTGGAGCAAGTACTGGCAAGACTAAGAATCCCCCTCCGGGATTAGGGTCAGGGAATATCTGGATAAAGTAGACGTCAAGTTTTTAATTAACAATAAATTCTTAATATTTTTTCTAAGTGGGCACGGTCCTTTCCCAGCATATCTTCATCGAATTAATAAACTAGACTCACCACTATGCATTTGCAAAAATTTTGGGGACGCTGATCATTATGTCTTTTCATGTATTTACAGCAAATCTTTCCATCTAAAAAAACCGGTGTCCCCGCACAAAAGAATCTGGTTTAAAACATTACATACGAATAAGGTTGTCTCGAATAAAATTGCTGAAGCTTTCAGAATCAGCGCTGCCACCTGCGACGAGCTTACCGAGCGGGCAGACAGAGTCGGCCGAGTGATTCTAAATTTTAATAACGTTTTAAAACCATTTTTATATAGATTTTGCCCATGCGCTTGCATTTTTACAGAACTTGTCTTTGTTTATTGTAAACTAGTTTGCAGACGGCCGCTGCAGAATTTCTTTGTATAAGTTATGGTATTATTACTTGATAAATTATTTGTGCTTTGCGGGGAAAATTTTATTTTCCCCCCGCTCGGCTACCTTCCGCCCTGGGATGAACTCATATTAATGGGGGATCTGCGGGGCTGAGGTTGTCCGCCATGGGGAGTGTTTTCACTCCCTGTGTTACCCCCTATTTATGCGGCCGCTTAATTATACTCGAAGCAGACGTTGGAATACCACATCTTACATATTATATTTTAAATATTTTATACACCTGTTTTTATTAAATTGAAATTTCAAGAATTGTCTCTCGGTTGCTCTCCCTATGCACCTTCCCATATATCTATTTTAAATATTTTCATAGTTTTAACGGCCTTTTTAAATAATTTTATCAATTTTACTGTTTTTATTGTTTTTAATCACTCTTAGGAATTGGATGTACATCATTAGGATGTCTTTTGGTTTTTTTTTTTTTTTTTTAATAACAAGACCTTAAAATCCCTTACATTTTGGAATTTTGGGTGAATTAATGAGTTGAGTTGAATTTGTGGTTTTTTGGCACAAAAGCCATTTTTGGCTAAGCTGCGCCACATTCTCGGGTTTAAAATATTTGTATATACTTATAATAAAATCAATATATGGAATGAAGTCAAAATCCAAATGTCTAAAAGTTTAAATCAATGAGTTATGAAAAGTTGTATCCATGATGTAAAGTAAGATACTATGCAAGAAGTGTGGTCAATGTTTATATATGATGATAAAAACCGATGCTTTTTTAAAAAGTTACCAGACCAACATGCGGGGTTTTGGATAATAACTCGCCCAATTCCGAGTGAGACCCCTGAAAATACGCAAGACGCTGGCTAGAAAATCTTGGGCACTCTTTAAGAATGTGCAAGACAGACATAGGGTTGTTACATGTTGAGCAGAATGGTGCTGGATCCTCCATCAACAAATGTCGGTGGGTGAAACGAGTGTGTCCAATCCTCAACCTAGTCAAGATTACATCCAGTTTTCTGCTGTGCAAAGTTGGCCAAATATCTATTGCAGTCATATCAGCCTTTTCATTTCCTGGAATTCCCACATGTGCGGGGACCCAGCATAAGATAATTTGAAAACCCTTCCAGATAAGGTTGTCATATAGGTTTAAAATTTTGAAACTCAAAGGATGGCTGCGATCGTGTAAAGATAATAGGGATTCCAAGGCACTCAGTGAATCTGTGCATATTATATATCTGCAGCAAAATCGGAAATAACTGACAAAGCTTTTAAAATAGCTGTTAATTCAGTTGTAAAAATGGAACAACATGGGTTAATTCTATAAGCTATTGTGGAATTTGAAATAATACAAGCGAATGAAATATAATCAGAACCTCTAGAGCCATCTGTGAAAATAGGTTTAAATTGACAATATTTTTGACGATGGTCAGCAAAGATTTGCTGATAAATGATATCTGCAGTGTTTTGTTTATAAAAATTTGGAAATGGATTCAAGTGCTGTATACCATGACAAATCAAGGCAGGTAAAAGAAATGATTGTTCAGAAACTATTTGTTCCCTCTTTAGATGAAGTTCTGAAACTAAACGAGTCATTCTCTCAAAGAATGAAGGTACTAATGATGGTCAAGCAGCCTGAAGGCGTTGTAAGAATTGACTCTGATTAAAATTATTATAGGGATGTCCAGGGTTGGATAAAATTTTAAAATAATAATGGAGAGACAATATCTGCCTTCTGATGTATAGAGATGGTTCACTACATTCGATATACAAACTTTGTACCGGCGATGTTCTAAATGCTCCAGAACATAATTGTAGAGCAGCATGATGAACAGTATCCAATTTCAGGAGAATGCTGCGTTTTGCGGAGCCATAGACGTTGCTACCATAGTCAAGTTTTGATAAAATTATTGCTTTGTAAATGCGAAGCAAAGACATACGGTTAGCACCCCATGAAGTGTTAGAAAGAACTTTTAAAATATTCAGAGAATTTTCACATTTTTTCCTTAAGTAACTTACATCAGACGCAAACGTAAGCTTTTTGTCAAAGATCAGTCCCAAAAATTTAACCTCGTCAAGTACTTTAATAGGATTATTTTTAAGGTAAATTTCCGGTTCGGGATGGAGGTTACGTTTTCTACAGAAATGTACAGCATTTGTTTTTTTCCGAAGAGAATGTAAATCCATTCTTATCACACCAACCAGTAAGTTGATTGATTGTAGTTTGAAGCTGTCTTTCTATAAAGGCCATACAATCCCCGGAACAAGAGATGTAAAGATCGTCTACATATAAATGACCTTTTACATACAAAGGTAAATAGTCTAAAATGGAATTAATTATCAAAGCAAAAAAGAGTAACACTTAAAATACTTCCCTGAGGAACGCCTTCTTTTTGTACAAACACATCAGAAAATTCTGAACTCATCTTAACTCTAAAAAATCGTAACTTCAGGAAGTTTTGGATAAATATTGGCATGTTTCCTCTTAGATTACAGCTGTAAAGATCCTTCAAGATGCCAAAGCGCCAAGCTGTGTCATAAGCTTTTGAAATATCAAAGAAAATAGCCACTAAATGATTTCTACGAAGAAAAGCATTTCGCACTTCAGTTTCCAGACTCAACAAGTTATCCATAGTTGATCGTCCTCGTCTGAAGCCACTTTGAAACACGTTTAACATTTTGTTACTTTCCAAATAGTATACAAGTCTGCGATTAACTATTTTTTCTAACAGTTTGCATAAACAGTTGGTCAGAGCAATCGGTCTATAGCTAGCAGGGTCCAAGGGATTTTTACCAGGTTTCAGAATGGGTATGACTATTGCTTCTTGCCAGGCAGTGGGAAAATACTGTTCTTGCCTCTACAATTCCACAATTCCAAGAAACGAGTGTATCCATAATTCGATTCCAGCGAAAGAAGAAAATGTGTGAAGAAACAAAAATTAACTGGTCTTTGGCGAGAGTGCGCAGTAGCACTCTCAGACATTGAATCATCCCCAGATAAGTTCTCCTTGTGTGAATCCTCACGTTTTACATTTTCATTATTGGTTTTTTTAATAAAATCTTGCAAAGATAATGTGTGTGTTTTCAATTGTTTGGAAGCATCTTTGCCTTTCTTGGTGGCATCTAACCGAGCTTTCTTGCTCTCAATTTTTTTCTCTTTCACCTTTTTCTGCTTATTTAAACTTTTAGAAGAGATACATTGAGAACTTTTTAAATTTTGGTTTAGATGAAGGGTCCAAATTTGGATTAGGTAGAGAAATCTGTCCTGAGTTTGCACTGGAAGATGCTGGCATCTGAGACGACATTATAGAAACGTCAGTAGTTTGGGATATAACGCTCTTATTAGGTATACAATTTACCTTATTTGGATGGATTGTTTTACTATTCCAACAATTTGGACATGCGAGGCTAGAAATAACGTTATCGCTTGTCCAAGCAGCCGGTATTTTAGCAAGAGATATTTCTGTCTGTGTACCTGTAGATATGAGGGTTGTTTTTAGAACAGATGAGAAATATTTCTCACTTGTTGGGGTTCTACTTGTAACCATTTTTCTGGCTTCGGCAAAAGATATATTTTGTGTAACTCTTACATTTTGAATTTCCTTCTCACGAATCCAACGTGGACAGGATTTAGAGTAAGCTGGATGGTCTCCACTGCAATTAATGCACCTTGGAGAGGATAAGGAACATGTTTTGCTGTCATGGCCTATTTCAGAACACTGAGCGCATGACTGCTTACCTCGGCAATTATGAACGGTGTGACCAAATTTTTGACAATGTAGCAACGTAACGGGTTTGGAATAAAGGAACGTACTGGACAATTGTAATATGCAATTTTGACAGATTTAGGCAACACAGGTTGATTAAATGTTAATTTAAGATGCATTGTCGGGAGAAGTTTTCCGTCCCTTTTAATTTTAATTCTTTCCACTGCACTGACATTTTGAGATTGTAAAGCTTCTAAAATAGAAGATTCTGAATCATTTTGCAAGTCCCTTTGAGAGACAATTCCACGAGATGTGTTGAGCGAGTTATGTGGACAGACTGTTACTTCATGGTTTCCGATATTTTTTTATTTGCATAATTTTATTAGCCTGCTCAGCAGATGAAACTTCAACAAGAAGGTCACCGGAAAAGCGTTTCTTAATATTTTTTGGTTCACCAATAATGCTAACAATTGTTTTGTGAATCAAGATTGGAGACATAGTTTTCATAGTATCAGAAAGAGATTTAACAATAAAAAAATGAGAAGAATCGAGACGTTGACACTGAGATAAAGAACCCATGCGAAGGGAACAAAAATTCGGATCCCGACGGCACCACCCACCATCGAGCCCAACAAGGGAAGGCAGTTGCCGGCTCTGGGCATCCCAGCCTCGGTACCCACCTTAATTCTGGCCAGGATCTATAAGCTCAGGGTCACTTCCGAGAACGGTGACCACCCTTAACGCCAAGCCCCGGAAGTTCACCACTTTCGCTTGATCCCTAGAGCATACTAGCCATACGACTAGAATACCAGCCGATTGATACATTCGGGACCTAAATGCACCTCCCATCTTAAGGGTCTCCACGCAATGCCAACACGTGGGGATATTGGCTGTCCATCAGAAGCAAGAAGCAAACAGAGTGGCGACAGCTACTCATGGAGAGTTCCCTCGCTTGTCGTCGAGGGAAAGAAGAATCAGGTGACAGCAGAAGGCGTAGAAGAGAGTAAACAGAAAGTGAGTAAAGATCCCTGGGAACCTCGGGATTGGGACACCCGTACTCATCTAAAGAAGGTGAGCCCCTATGTGAATTAATGTTTTCGAGCATTTTACTTACTTGTTTTTTTTAATGAATTTTATCTATTTATCGTGGCTCTCCCGTGTGGTATTTCTCCTATTTATATTAGGTCCATAATCAACCACCTGTCATAGCGCAAACAACATTAAGTGCCCACTAGACTGGTATACTAACCCCCGGATGTGGCTTCTCAGGCTTTTATCTGATTTTTGGGCATTATTACGTCCCCTTATTTTTATTTTGAACATTTTGACTAATGATTTTATTTTTTAAGCGACTTCCCCGATTGTGATTGTTTGTTGTTTCTGTGTTGTCCTGTCTGTTTGAGTTCTTGATTTGTGGTGTTCATTTTTTTTTCTCTTCCATTTGTTTGTCTTGCGTGTGTTGTCTTGCTCGTGTTCGTTGCCTGTTTGTGCCGGGAACTTTAGTTGGGTTTGTTGTGCGGCTTGTGTTCTTTCGGATTCTTTGTATTTTATCCATTTTAAGCTGCTTTTGCATTTTAATGTTTCTTTTAGCTGGTTGTTTAATTATTTGTGAATTTAATGTAATACTGTATTTGCTCATGTGTTGTGTGTGACTCGCTTTCATGTATTGGTTGCTATTTTCTTTGTCATGAACTCAGCCTTATAGTTATTATTATTATTATTATTATTATTATTTGTGATTTTACTTGTTTCTGTCGGCATTTGCATGTTTTGTATGTACCAAATCCTTTAAAGCGTAATGTTTACATGTTTATGTACTTTTGTTTTGTATTGATGTGATGTTTTAACCTTGATGTGATGTTTTAACCTTGATGTGATGTTTTAACCTTATGTTTTGTAAACTTATTGCTTTATCTCCCCATTACGGGTCGAGCGTTGTGTGATCTACTTTATTTGTATTCAAATGATGATTTAATCACTGCCCCTGTTATCGGGCAATGTTTGTAAAAATTTTATTGAAGATAATATATCTGCTCGACGGGTTGGACTGGTCCTGGGCGGCCTCCTTTCTTGCTGTGGTGATTCATCTCCCCAATTCCCCTTTGGTGTCTTACACCCAAATCTGGTAGGCAGGGGGGTCGAGGGAATTTAGTTCTCCATAGCCCCCAGTTCCATCTGAGCAGCGGTGGAGTGAGGTTGTGTGTTGCTTGCTGCTCCTTTTTATCGGTGACGATTTTGATTTTGTCGGCCGACTTTTACTGTTAAAGATTTTAATATTTTAAAATACTTTTATCGAAAATTTACTGGATACTTGAAGCTTTTATTGCCTTTTTGGAGTTTTGTTTGTGTGCCCGTTTTGTCAGAGAGTCAGTATGAGAAAAAGTTTTTACTTCTTCTCATACTGACTCTTGGGTGTGAATCGCTGCTGGAGCTGCGATCCTTATCACCACTGGATACTCCTATTTACAAAAACTTCGTCCCGGAGAACTAACATTAATAGGTGAGTGTTCCTTAATTTGGAGCTTCCTATTTTATTTACTGTTGTAGGATACCGTCGTATCAAGGAAATTCTACTGTTTAATTCTGGTGCGATGAAGAAGGTATAAAAGTTCATGGAGTAACGCCCATACTGACGCCGACCCAAACATCGTCGGCAACTCCACAAACAAATTGATGCTTAAATAGTATTATTTTGCCAAGGACTTTTTTATTTTCTTAATAGTGGATCACTGTGCATAAATATAACCCAGTCGTGTTCCTACATTTGAGAATGTGACCAGAACAAGAAGTTGCGGGAAACGTCCCCTTCGACACCAAAACATCGGTGGCTTTTTAAGAACTAGATCAACACTACTAGCCAAGAACGCTGACTTCTCACCCCCCTCTGGAGTTTCCATATCTAAAGGTGCAAGAAGAAAAGGGATTTCCAGAATTTGTGTACCACTTCCAGTGAACTTTGCTGGATTGTGAGGTTCCTTCTCTTGACTTTGGCTGGAATCCAATGTTCTGGAGACAATGTTTACATTCCGCCTTTGCTCCTCTCACTTCAGTGTAGCAACGTTTCAACATTGATCTCGCCTGATGTCTCCTACAACCGGATTATTTTTCTGGTGTCGCACTACATCTGACCGGGTTTACTTCTCGTCGCTCGCCATCTCTCTTGTCTACTCTGCGTCGCTCTACGACAGATTTAGTTCGCGTCACACTGTTTCTTGCTCGAGACTGTGTCGCACCATAGCAGGTTGATGTTGTGACACACTGTCACCAACCGTCGCACTACGGTTGAACATTTTAGTCCTTGGACTTTTTTGGACTTTTGACTATCTTCTGGCTCCTTCTTACAGGGTATTACCTCGCCTTTGGTGAGTCGCTTTTAACCACTATTTGTACCTACTATTTGTTTGTACTTTGTATCATAATTACCATTTTAGTCCGTATAGTTTTGTGCTTAATTCTTTTTGTATTTGTCTGCAATTTTAGTATGTAGATTGTGTTTTTTAAACTCTTTTACGCATTTTAAACCCTTTTAATAGGATGCATCAGTTTTTTAGCATCTTACTAGGAATTTATTGGTAAATTTGTAGTTTGAGGGACCACTTGTTTATTCGCCTGGGTCACTACTGTATTTGTGTTGACATCCCTATTGGGTCCGACCCTTTTTGGAGAACTTTTCTCTGATTTTTGGGGACTCACGTTTATGTCCCGATTCGGCCTGTTTTTTGGTTTTTTGGAGTCGCTGGCTGGTCAGGTGACGTTCCTTTCTGTGTTTCCCCCCCCCTTCTTTTTGTATATACTTATTGTACCCTGTTATATTGCTATTAAGTGCTTTTATCTTTTTTTAAGTGATTTTAAACCTTTTAAACCCTGGATTTTACTGCGTCTCAGAGTCTGGCGCCCTTACTGGTCTTTAAGGTTATTTTGGGATTTTTGACTTGGGGACAACGCCATCATGTCCTCAGGAGAGACCGTCATCGACATTTCGGAGGATGGCCCTCCTAATTTTAATACCTCCGTACAGTCGTCTACAAATTCTATTGCCTCGGTCCACTCCTCTTTCTCCAACCCTCCACCCGAAGTTTTTGAAGATGTCATCATACCATCCTTTTTGACAAATAAACCGAGTGTTATCTCTACCGGTACCAACCGGGGGCAGACGGGTCACCCGCTCCCAAGCAAGGAATGTGGATCCCACAAATACTAAAAAAGGCACGAAGGGGGAGGAGAGTGACGCTAATGAGGAGGAAGAGAGAGTAGCTTATAACTCCAAACAGGGCACCGTTGATCGCTCCATCCCCGATCTGACAGAGGAAATGATTGCTAAATTTAAGGATTTTGCCTTACCAAATGATATAGAGGAATTAGTGACCACCTGTTTATCCGAATATAGTGCATATGCAGACAAATAAATTAACGGGCGAAAACAATTCGGAAAACAAATCAAAAATATTTACCAGCATCACCTTGAATTCTTAACAAAAATTATTGGTGAACTAAACCGGCAAAATAATCTATTAAAATTAGAAAGTTATGAAATTAAGGACCTACTCAAAAATAACGCACAAGCCAACATGCAAGCCAAGATTCACTTTAACTTTAAAAATTTAACTTTATCTTAAATAGTCCAGCACATCAAGGGCACTTTGGCCAAAAACACGGATATTAATGAATTATTCGACCTTATAATACCCAACAAAACACTCCCTCAGGTAATATTATATAATATCAATAACGAAAATAGTGAGGAGGACCTGAGGGTGGGGTTGATAGAAAAGAATTTGTTTTTGGCCGACCCCTCCGGAAATCCAAATTTCAAAATAGAATTCAATATCCCAGCCCGAAAAAAGACTTCAAAACACTTGATATTGTCTACACCCCCAATCATTTTAAAACAACTTAAGGACAAGGGCAGTCTCTATTTTCAATGGGGGAGGATACGTGTGTCCAAGTTCCTGAGCCTTAAACAATGTAGGCATTGTTTGGGATTCGGCCACACCACAAAATTTTGTAACAAGAAGGAGCAATCTCCAACTTGTGACGGGATCGGGACATATAATACAGAGGGCGAGATACATCACTGCAGGAGGACATGCTGCATTAACAGCCAACAGTCTAACGACAGGTTTAACACCAGATACGGGACGGGACACGGCAGCTTAGATAGACGCTGCAAAAGTTACATTCGACAAAGGGACTTAATGAGAGCTAGAATTGATTATGGATACTAATTCTCTCCGTGACTTACATATTAATCTGAACCATTGTGAGGCAGCACACTCTGCAGCTTTCCAGGTCGCTAGGGACTTAGAACTCGATTTCATTGCCATCCAGGACCCTCACATGATAAGAGGGGAACCCCAAGAAAACTTTTCCGGATGTCGGGCCTTTTTCTCCAACGACAAAAAAGCTATTTTATACTTTTTAAATAAGAATCTTAATGTATATTTTAAGTTCGGCACCGCCGATACAGTGTGTGCTGAACTTCATTTTAACAACTTTATTTTAAACATTATTAACTGTTACTTTCCTCCCCACAAAGATATCGACGATACGCTTTTACAACTCTCTGATTTTAACTTTTTCAATTCTTTTAATTTAGTCGTTGGAGATTTTAATTGTAATGCCAAAAAATAGGGTTATGACTCGGATAGCTACAGGGGGAGGAGGCTGGCCGAATTCATTCCTCAAATAATCTTAATATCTGTAGCATCAAACAATATGGTACGACCTTCCAATCAACAACAAATATAGGGTTCCCCTATTTAACATTAAGAAATACAACTATTGCGACCTACATTAAAAACTGGGGAGTCCTGGACACGGAATCCCATAGAGACCATAAATATATTTACTTTCAACTAGATATCGATACCGCTCCGGAAACTGATTTTTACTTTAAAACAAAGTATGGGCTAGGGAGGTTCTTAAGAGCTATCAAGAAAAAAAATTTATCTTTTAAAAATAGACTAGACTCAATCGATACGATTATGAATTTTAACAATTTTATTTCTGATTTTATAGATTTTATTCATTATAGCAGTTTTAAAAACATACGCAAGAAACCCAAAAAGTTAGCCAAGAAGTATAGTTTCTGGAGCGAAGAGCTCCGAGTGTGTCGAAATAAAGTCAATAAATTATATAAAAAAATATCGAGCCCACGTTAAAAATAAAGCCGAAGAGGACCTCATTCTGGCTTCCGTAATAGACTACCGAAAAGAAAGAGCGGCCTTCAAAAAAGTGTTATTAAAACTTAAAAGGGAGGCCTGGGAAAAACTATGTAAACCTTATAACGACAAGTTCGGATTCCTTTTTAAATTAATTTTTAATAAATCATCATTCATTTTTAAAAATCATGAACCCGAACAATGATCCTAATACGCAATATAAAGATAAGATCAATTGTATTATGGATCATTTCTTCAAAGGCAAAACTACTAACCATAACTTTCAATATTCCCCTTTAATAGTTAATATAAACCCCGTTGTTACGAGAAAAGTCATTGAAATTTTCGGATCTT
>JAOUZG010025109.1:0-11580 GCA_026289955.1 Argiope argentata | reverse complement strand
CCCCCCCCCCAACAAAGCATTTATAGTATCAAAATAGTTTGTAACGTAAACTAATTGAATAAAAAATAACTTCTTAAAAAAGTGATAAATGAACTAAAATTACTATTATTTCAACATCCATTTGAAGATTAAATTGTTTTGAGATTTATCCACGCTTTTAAATATTGGTCTCCACTTGCCCTTACAGATGAGTCGTTAGAGAAAGAAAAGATCTGAAAAAACGGGACACAGAGTTCTCTATGGAAAATGTCATTCAAATTATCGACCTGAACCAGTTCTGCATTTTCTGAACTCACAGACACTGCTATTCCCATCGGCAAACGACTGTGTGTGTGGATCTTGTTATT
Source organism: Argiope argentata (assembly GCA_026289955.1). Taxonomy (NCBI): domain Eukaryota; kingdom Metazoa; phylum Arthropoda; class Arachnida; order Araneae; family Araneidae; genus Argiope; species Argiope argentata. Next base: position 11,233 of record JAOUZG010025109.1, on the reverse strand, counting down.
TCTGAGAGCGGCGAGATAGCGCGGTGCACAGAGGAGTCTCCTCCTTTCTGTAAATCAATGCACCATTGATTACAACAATAAAATGTTATTAGCCAATCAGCATTTAGAGTAAAACTGTCGTTAATCGAGTTGGGGAAAATAACATTTTTCATTGTTTTTTTAAACAGAAACATTTTGTCACATTCGAGGTAAAGTAATTTTTGATCATTTACCAAAATGTATTGATTCTTCCATTAGTTACTTTAGCTTTCTTACAAATGGCCTTTTAACATCCCAGTTTCAATTTTATTGTACTTTGAAAATATACTATTGACCAATTGTATAGGTGACTTATAGAAGTATCGGTAGATTTTAGTGCCATCAAAATAAATAATTTTAGAACGTTTTAGACACATAATTTCATTTTATTGCAGATTAATTGCGCATTAATTAATCTGCAATTAGGTACTGTGTTATTTTGAATGCTTTTTTTAATTCAATTTTATATTGAAATGCTATGTTGCATTTATTCTACAAAAAAAAAAAGAAAGAAAAGAAATAAGGAAGACTTAGTATTTCTAAATATTACAGTGATAACTATTTTTTTTCAAGGAGTTTTTATTCATACTATAAATGATCAATAAACACATTCGTTCTAATCTTTAAAAATGGAGTTTGTCTGAAATTGCTAGATTAGAAAAATTATTTTTCAGTATGCAATGAATTAAACATTGGTAATGCTAAGTATCTTATTTAATTGATAGTTTTGAAATGATATATTGATATATTTTACTTTTAAATTGTTTTATTTATCAAAAACGTTTTTTAAGCCAATGTTTCAAAAAAATAGTTTGTATATCAATATCTACAGTGCCGGTTATCTAGACGATATGACGAATTCTATAGAGTGGACCTACAATTGAGGGGCCCTCCACATGGTCAAGAACTAAAATAATGTTCTGATCATTAATAGACAGTTGGAAGAAATTTCCCTGAAACAATCACGGGGCCGACGGATTTTGAAATATACCATTTAAAGATATATTCCAGCTTCGTGTAAGTGTGCAACATATTAAAAACATAAAGTGCTGTTATGAATAATTCTCACACAAGAACGATAAAAAGAAGAAGTACACTTTACAGTCTATGAAAACGAATAATAAATCTTCCCAACACAAACTACAAATAGACGGCGAGTTAACTATTTAATCCACTAATTTCGGTTAACAGCAAAGCTATACAATGCGCGTCACAGAGAGACGACGTTCTCTCAAACTCAAATTACTAGCTCGTTCCCCTTATAAGGCCGCGCCTTTTAAATAAAGTCCCACCGAAATGGACGAAGCCCACTCAGTAACGGCGCGCTCATTCTAGGCAAGTCTGGAATTTTCTCCAACTTTCTATAAAAACAAATCTTTATTTCTTAGCATTTACAACACATTTTAGAGTGTAGTAAAAACCGTTAGTGACCTCATTATGTCACCAATACACCTACATCACCAAATTAGTCAAATAGGACGATCTTCTGTTGTAAATATCCTTAGAACGGCCTTATCTCGCTGACGCGCTATTCCTTTACAATAAACTACATATTTACAGCATTTACATCTAATTTACACACAACATTTACATCTAATTTACAATTTTACGAAGTAATTCTGGCAATGAAAGTGTATTTAACGGTAGTAAATATTATCTTTGCGGATGCCCTTTCAAATAAAATTCACTCAAATGATCAAAACATCCCCAGATGAGTGATATATTCACGAAAAAATGTATTAATCACTGTTCAATGCAATTAAAATCCTCGTTTCCATATCACAGCTCTTTATTCAAGGACAAAGAAAATATGAAAGAAACTACAATATTTAAACTAGATGTTGTCATACAGAACAAGCTAAATCAAAACAAAAACAAATAATTCTTAAGTTATGGTAGACGATTTAATATAGGATATTGAAAATAATATTTCACAATCATAAATTGAACATATACATAAAACAAGCAATTATTAACATAGTGAAATATTTACGAATTTTTACAGAAATTACAATTCAAGCTTCAACTGACGAAGGAATTTCCGCACAAACTGCCCAACCTTGATATGAAACTGTGAAAATCTATGTGCTTATAAAGAATATAGTTGAATAAGAAAATAAGGGCGAAAACGACAGTAAGACATATGGACAAGTGCATATAAGTGATTCAGGTTTATGATCAAGCATTATAAATGATAAGTTATATGTGTTCTGTGCTTAAAAACAGATTTGTACAATACAATGGAGTTTTAGCTACGAATGTTAAAGTTAGCTGGTGCAGAGAACGATGAAAATATCAGTAATACCGCATTTTGACCCACAGAAATACAACCTCTTCTAGGGCGTCCAGCTGCCACATTTTAAAACTTATTTGAACGCCCTCAACCACCAAAAAAAGCAGGGATAATTTGCTGCTTGAGCAAATTACGCCCCTGCCCATACCCGACTTTGGAGGTTGGCATTGTTCGAAAATAGTAGAAATGTTTGGAGCGTCTACCGACCAGATTCTAGCTTTGTGAGTGTTATGTGTTTGTCGGAAAGTAAAGAGTTTCACTTTAGTGAAAAGGCAATCTCTTGTAAACAAACCGATGAGTTTATCACTAAACAACACCTTTGTTTTCTCGTTTCATAGTCTAATTTTTTTTTGTAACATCGCGCAAAAAAATTTAAAAAAAAGATTAAAATAAAATCTGCTATTCATATTTCAATGTGTTATTTCAGAATATAATTTCTTGAACGGCCAAGCACCCGTGCTTGAGCAAATTAAATTTTATTTTTATTCATTTTAATTGTTTCATTGAATTAGTTACTTTAGTATTGCAAACGGCCAAAAAAAAAAACTCTGTTTGCAATTATTGTTTAAAAAATATCCAATTTCCTATTTATTTCATTTCATAAAATCACGAGATCAAAACAGCATTTTTCTAGATTTTATTTGTTGTATTTATTAACTCGTTTTTTTTTTTTAAAAAACCAGTCTTTGTAAATGCAGTGGTACCATGTTATTAAAAGCTGACTTTTTTTAGTTGCTTGGACAGGAATAAAATTTTTATTTTTCGCCTACGAATTTTATTTTTCGCCTTGGGATGAGGTTTGTGGTTAACGCCACAAACCTCATCCCAATATCATATTTTCTGACATGCTAAAAGACATGAAAAAGGGTCACCCATCTGCTGATAATCATGTGATATATAGAGAGTAATGAATATATTTTCGGGTGAAACATACAGGAAAAGCTGCCTTGGTGCTTAGTTTTAAAACTACCGTTCGTACATACCAATGATCATTGATTGATGATGTATCTTTCATCATTTTCTGAACGATCCGTTGTTTAAAAGCCGATTTGTTGAATACGGCCCCTAATTTGCCATTGTAATATAATGGAAAATGCGCATTACAGGAAAATGCGGTTACAAATTATTTCAAATTCCATTGGTATTTATATATAAAAACCAAATTCTGGGAAAATTAACTGCCTACCTTTTTAATAAATCAAGTCAGAGAAGCAATCCCCAAAAAAGCCTAGTTGGTAATGTATAAGCATTTCTATGGGATTGTCACTAGACATTAGGGTAATTAATCTATTAGAACTGGAAATTTTATTTCTATTAAATAGAATCGATGAGAGAGAAAAAAATAGTTAGCGTAGGACAAAAACACAAGGCATTAATTTTCAAGTGATAATCAAGTGGAATAGTTGGACCAATAATAATCCACTACCTGGCCGAAACAGGAGGTAAAGCTGACTACGATACGAAATACGAAAATAGCTACGATGTGCTACACGCGATATTTCCTGGAATTATGCATTTTTTCTAACTAAGCAAAATAGCCCACCCCAGAATTAGAAGGCACGTGCAACGTAACTCCATTAAATTTCTCAATAGCCCCATAAATAGTATAAACCTATTATTTTAATTGTATTATTTATTTACCAATAAAAAAGAAAAGAAAGATTTTTTTTTTAAATTAATTACCATCTTTGACGTTAGAGCTTTATTGCACTCGTCTAAACTAGTTCTATTAATTTTAACGTACCCCCAACTTACAAATTAAAGAAATATTCAAAATTATGATGTGGAGGTGCTCGTGACCACTTTGTCACACCGCGGAACTCCGAAACATCACAACGTTGCCGTTGCCTGACTACGTCAGCACCCCCTGTTGGTTTGACTCTTGATCGTAAAACTAACGTTTGTACATACCAATGATCATTGGTCGATGATCTTTCTGCGATCATTGATTGAAAGATTCGTTGTTTAACAACCGGATTGGTGAATATGACCGTTTATCTTGTCTTCACCAAGATAGGGCCGTAGTGGGTCAGATCCCTACAGTCGCTTTTCGTACCGATCATAAAACTGTCAATCAACGGTTTTGTTTAGAGGGCGGTTTTGTTACTGTAAAGGGTCACTTCTTGAAGAGGTAGCAACATTTTAAATGTTATCTTAAAAATATCGGATTTGGCGAAAGTTAGCATGATGTTTAACTCAATTTGGAATACTTAATGACTTATTTTTTCATACAGTTTCGTGCATTTTAAAGCAATCTTAATAGTTTCCACTTGGTAATCTAATGAAACATAAATTGCTTTCAGTTGGTTTTATTCAAAAATGTATGATAAAAATCAATGAATTTCTTTTGATATAAATACTGCCTCCACTTTTAAAAAATCTAGATTTTAGAAAATACATAAATTCCAAGATTTGCTTTAAACGAAATAGTTTTGTTTTCATTAGTTTTGATTTTGTTTGTTCTTGATTCATTTGTTTAATTCAATAAGTTTGAACACTGAAATCTATGTTATTTAAATATAAGTTGTTTATTCAGTTTGAATATAAATAAATGAGGTTAATATTATTGAAATGATTCGTAAGAAGGAAGTAAATACAAATGCAATTCTTGAAATACCGTAAGTATTAAGAAATGTTTCATTCATGGATGTTAAGTTTCCATGTTATATAAGTTTTTAAAAAACCAGCTTCACAGTGGGTGCACCATTACGAATTTAACATTTTCTGTTTGTCATCGTAGATTTAATTTCAAAGTTGAATCATTTTTTTCTTCAAAAATATGAACTCTGATAAAGATAAATTATTTGTTCATTATATAACTTTTCATATTTTATATGAGATATCTGTAGGAAATGTTAGTTGAATTCAAATGTAATTTTCTTTTAGATGCACTATTTAGTGCTCCATAACCCAAATCTACTGCTAAAAAATAAATAGAATAAAAAGTGATTTTCGCATTACTATATACTTTATATATTCTTCAGAAATTTTAAAAAAATATGCAATTATTTCCAATTTCAAAAAAAAAAAAAAAGAAAAAGAAAAAGAAAAAGAAATTTAGAGCCGTTTTAAACTTTCTAGGGACTTACATGAAATGTAAATCTCGAAACCCATTTCTTCGTAGATTTAATTTCAATTTTGTTGCCTTTTTTAAAAATCTGTACTCTGATAAAGACAAATTATTTATTCATTTTAAACCTTTTTATTTTTTTATATGAGATAAATTATTCGAAGTACGGTTCGAAAATAAACAATGCAATTTTCCAGCATTTCCCAATTTTTCTGACTATTCTTTCTGTTCTACCAAATTTATTCGATTACTTTTTTAATTTTTGATTTGAGAAGTACATTTCTTTGTTACTTTTTTTTCGACTAATCACTTTTTTTTAGACTTGTCATATTTAAGTACTTCTTTATCCAAATAGAATACTATGTGTACTTATCGACTTATGCATTTAGCAATTGATAGTTATTATAAGTATTATTCATATGCTTCCTAAGCATTCTACTTTCACAGCATCAATGGAAAATCAAGAGAATGCAGGGTTTTCAATTAAATGTCATGAAAGACAAAAGAAATCCTAGTTAAAATATTTTTAAATAATATTCAGTACGCTGCAATGTTATAAAAATGAAATAAATAGCAAATGGATAAATTATAAAAAATAGTAAAAAAGGCTTTCTAACATATTATTACACCATTTTCAGATGTAAAGTTTCATTAAAATATCTCGAATATTAATTTTACTTCATAAAATAAAATAAAAACTGTTTTAGAAACTTAAAGGATAAACTTCCAGATAATGCACCCACGCACACATACACACACAAAAAAAGAGAGGAATGGATTTTTAATACGGGAGCTAATGCTTTAAATTTGACAGGTATCTTCAAATTTTTAGTTTAAAATTATGCAAAAAATTAAAGTGTAGAATATTCTGACTCTAATTTAAAAATTTTATTTAACAAAATAAAACTTTCTTCCAAAAATAAAAGTGAATAGTATATACATTCGTCCATCTGTCTATTTAAATCATGGAACATTGAAAGTCGAGATAATGAATTTAACACTAAGATATTTATGAGAAAGTGCAATTAATATTTGGAAAAGTGCACTTCAGTGACACATTTTTAAAATTGCATTTTGTTATCTTGGATTTTTTTAAAGTTATTTTTATTTAAGAACTATAGTATAGTTTGACTCTGAATGATGCTGATAATTGATATGATTTGCAAGCATTCTTAATATATTTAGTCGTATATTTTAAACTTTCCACCTTTGGCCATCCTGTTAGTAAGCTATGATTAATAATTGATATAATTGTAAAATTTTAGATAGGTATCATGGAAAAAAGTCAATATTTCTATTAATTTTTCGTTAGTTAAAATTTCAAGAAAAAAAATATGGTCCGATTTGTACATAGCTACTACACACACAAAAAAGATTTTTTTTCATATATAAGCCTCAAAATTTAGTTAAAAGGCCAATACTTTTTCTCGCCAAAAACTCTTGCCAACAAAGACCATATAATTTAACAAACCTAGACTAATTACTACCTTCCCCCCTTTTTTCCAAAAGTTATGCATGATTTATTGGACTTTTACGACCTGTACGGTTATGGTCTGAACGGATTTGACCCTCTGTCAGTGTTCAAGTTTCTCAAGACTAACTCTAAAAGTTGCCGCCAGAAGGTGACACCAGAAACTAAGGAGCTGCTTTAAAGAAGAAAAAAAACTTTATTCATTAATTATTCTAGTTTATTTTAAGTTTTAATGTATTCAGTAATTCATTATTTATTTTTTCTTGTAAATCTTCATATTCATTTAGTTAAAATATCATTAATTTCATTCTTTAAGACCATAACTATTCTGCAGTTGTTTTGCTGCGGACTAGTTGTGCAATATTCGAAAAGCTGTTGTAAGTGATGACTTGGCCATTGTGGAATAAAGTCGGTTTTGTTTTTTAGTGAAAGGGTGATTCTTGCGTGTGTTTCTTGTGGTTTTTTCAAATGTTGTTTCTAATGTTGTGTAGCATCAATGGATACTTTGTGTTGTGTTTGTCGGACACTCAAGTCATTGGAAAAGACTGTGAGTCATTTCAATTAAATTTCGAAACAGTATTATGTTCGAAATGAAGTTAAGTATTTTAATGAACCAGCATTTTAAAAACTATACAGTCCGCTGTTTATAACCCATTCTATTCATATCATTCTCCAGTCTCTATTCCAACTCTATGGTGAGAACTAACGGTATGACGCCAATTGGGGCGATGGAAATGCGTGATTTTTTTTACATCAGTTAAAGTAATGTAGTACATATTAGAAATTTACAGAAAAAACTTTATTTTACAATTCACAAAAAAGCGACTTCACGTTTGCGTGTCTCAGTAAATGCAAATTTAAATGTCCTCGTGTAGAAAATATTTTATTGCATGACTCTTAAATAAATGGTATCTCTTTCAGAAAAAGTTTTGCGTCAGAAAATGTTGAAGTGTTTCAATAACGAAATGCTTTATGGCATGCTTCGCAAAAATGCGACCACTCTTTTATATGCATATTTAAATGAAACATAAATTTTTATTGTCTAATAAATGTTTTGCAAACATGCCTTTTCTCGACAGCATGCGCCAGTAAATGGGACTTGCAATTTCCTTTAACCGAAAATGCCTTATGGCACACATCACAAACATGTGATCACACCTTCGTATGCGTTCGCATATGTTTCTTTAAATTTGAGCATTCAAAAATACATTATTGTACAAGCCCAAATATGCGATTTTCTCATTCGCTTTCTAATTAAATTCACCTTCAAGCTTCTGTGCTCTACATATATATACAGTAGTTCTAATATAGTATTCTAGTTTTATATATAATGCTATATATATCTTCAGCTAATTGCTGTATGTGTGTGTGTGTGTTAGACAGTCCATATTTGTCATAATCAGCAGAATATTCGTAAGAAAATTATTTACTTCCATTTTATATATCACTCATATAAAGTTTTCTTTAATACTAAAGAGTTTGTTGAAAAGTAAATCATTTACCATTCATATTCAATGTTAACTATTTTAGACGATCAGGGGACATGCTTAATATCCTTTGTTAATATATTCCTCTTACAGTTTTAGAAGCGAAGTACTTGTTCATTTAGATGTTTCCCTAAGCCTGAAAAATAAATTACATTAATCTCTTTCGTTTAGTTAAACCTTCATGACAATTCCGAAATAATAGAATGAATATATATTTCACAACATACGAATTATGCAGATGATGGGGCAAGTTGTGTGACTTTAACTCTATCACCTTATTCGGAACCACCTCGATAGCTCCCACGTTTTCCTAATCCTGGAAAACGTCGTTATAAACCTCATGCTTATTAAGAGATTCCAGTTTTCTGGTGACACTAAACAGTCTCTCTTTTGCTACAAGACGATAATTCCATGTTTTTCCCTAACCAAGGTAGCCGTAAGCAATACCGACCATCCTCGTTTCTTGAGAGAGAATGTAAAAGCTGCTCCCTAGCCATTTCCTCCTCGTCCCTTTTGGCTATACTCTATTGATCATCTAAAATTCAAGTTGTCTCCAAACATCAGCGATTTGCATGTCACTGACTGCTAAATTTGCACACAAAACAGACGTGTTTGCAATTTCACGATCAGTAAAAGCATCTAAAGTACCACAAATCGCCCAACCCAATTTCGTACAAATCGCAGTTAATACTTCATTCAATTGCTTTAAATGCTCCGTAAAAATCTAGTCATAAAAATCTTTTCTAACGAGAATTTCAATTTTGGGAGAGTTTGGTCCCATGTCTGATGCACTAATATGATTACGCTTTAATTCTCTTATAACGGGGTCCTTAGGAAGGAATTATATATTGCAGCAAATAACATCCTGATCCAAAAACTCGAAATCGAACTCTTCACGATTACTTTTGCTCATACAACACAATCTCTCTCCATACTTATTAACGTTAGGTTAGTGAGCGTTCCTCCAAACCAAGTGTGAGACTAAATCTCTCCCGAAACAATGGGCAACCCTAGATCAACCGCTAAAGATTCGAATTATAAGATTTTTGTGAACCACGATCTAGCATGATTCTACAAATTCTAGAATTATTAGGGCCGAAAACTTTTACTTTTAATGTCAAGAAAGCCACCTCTAAAGTACAGTTCTGTCCTGCTGTTAATGTTTGTTCTCCTGTTATATTGATGGCTGAGATTTGTTCTGCATTTCTGGATGTAAAACATTTAAATAGGCCTTCCCACAAGAAAGTCAACGTGCACATTGACAGCAACATTTCGTTGTTCACAATAGCGCTGACCTGGTTAGCTGGTGTTACCCGGATAACTATCGATAAATTCCTTTGCTTGTGACCCCTCTTTCATACTTTGCGCTTGGTAGGAAAATTGCTCACTGCCATGCAGATCAGCGTCATTATGGATTTCTTTTTCCAATTGCAGCCAATTGGGGACCAGAAGAGAAGCCAAATAATTAAATTGCTCTCAAATTTCATAGCAGCGAAAAAGAAAAAAATATCTTTACACTTAAGTCTAGCCTCCACGCGATATGACATGGGAATATTACGCAACATCAAACAAACATAAAAATATGCTTACAAATTATCAAAAATATTTTTATAGCACATATACAGAAATATTTAGACTGTTACAGAGGTAAAAATATGATATGTCCGTAGACAAAACACGGGTGATCATTTCAAGGTTTCCTTTTTTTCGGCATAATGAGATTTGAATCGTTGTTTGAAGTTTAACAACAATAAATTAAAATAGCAATTATAAAACTCATTTTTATATTGATATGATTTGAATGTACTAAAATATTACACAATAAATGCTTTACAAAATGTTATTATTATAATCAATATCCATTATCTATTTCTGGGGTTTTTGTGCCTGTAACATACAGATGCTTTCAGGAGACTTCATTTTATGTTATGTATAGATGAAACATTAATTCCCTCAACTGATCTGATCCCAACGTTTAAACCATTTGCAATACCTCACTTTACAATAATTGGACGAGACAGAGTATTGTATTCATCCGAATAAACTCCCTTGCTTTCCATTTATTTTAAAACTTTCCTGCTTGGCCCTTTCCTTTTCAATTAAAAAAATTCTCATTATCACATCAAAAATTTTCATTCTTATCAAAAATTTCTCATTATTATCAAAAATTTCTCATTATTATCAAACATTTCTCATCCATCACATTTAATTCAACATTTAAATTCAGTAAATTACAAAACATATCATTTATCTAATTAAAATCGCGATTCTCTTTCAATAATTCAGCTTTCAGAAAATTAGCCGATTTAGTAAATTCTTTTAAGATGAAGAGGTTCCATTGCGGTTTTTAGAAATTTTGAAAAATATGATTCTGAACTAAATTAATACAAATAAAAAAACACAGCTTAAAAAATAATATTCAATCTCACAACATAGAAACACAGCAAAAAATTAAAACTTTCAACGAACAGTAATACACTGAAGGTATTTATAGAAATTTGTAAATGGGAACCGAAACGAAACGCGTCTTATCCTGTCGCGGACGCCCAAAATGTTATTATTGTCCGTTTTTATTGTAAATAATTTATCGAATATAAAAGGCATCTTTTTCCTAACCGAGGTAAAGAAAATTCTTCAATGAAAGCAGAATTTCTACAAAAAAACTGGATCAAAAAATGAATCCGCAGAAAACGGACAAGCTCACGTCTTGGCATCGATTTATTTCCGCACACTCAAGAAACTAACACAAAAAAGGACAACAGAAAAAGAGCGGCTGAGGTTCTTTATGAAAACTTCTCTAATGCGGCCCTTTGCTTCATCTGGTGGCGACTATGAAAAAAAAAGGGGGGGGGGCACTCGCAACAATCTCTTTTTTTCTGGAGACGATCATGAAG
>JAOUZG010025108.1:634-15102 GCA_026289955.1 Argiope argentata | reverse complement strand
TTTTTTTCTTTTAATAAATAGATGTAATTGTATATTTTTATTATCATGCCAGAACATGATGTTATTTTGGGAATGAATTTTGTTGGAATCAATAAAAATCTGTAGGTGAAATATTGAAATCTTATTATCTGCACGAGCATCTCAAAAAATCATCTTTTAATAACGCGTAGCTATTGCATTTAAAAAATCTCTGATTAAAAAAAATAAGTTAATGACTACAATAAATAAAACCTAGGAAAAATGTCATTTTGAGCACGTGTTTATACGAAATGAAATAAACAGGAAATGGGATATTTTTTTAAACAATAAATGCGAGACAAATTTTTTTGGATCGTTTGCGATACTAAAGTAACTCATTCAATGAAACTATTAAAATGAATAAAAATATAATTTAACTTGCACGAGCACGTGGGGCTTGGCAGTTCAAGAAATGATGCTCTGACATGATGCATTGAAACATGCATAGCAGATTTCATTTTAATCCTTTTTTAATATAAATTAATTATTTGCTTTCGCATTTCAAGATTTTTTTCTTTAACATAACATGTTCATGATTTATTTTTGGACAATTTTTTTTATTTTATAAAATGATATAACTGTATATTTTTATTTATTATTTATTCATTATGACTGATAAAAAATGCAGAACATCTGCCTTTGTAAGAAATATTATCTACTAGACCTTTCAGTGTGTATAAAATCTAAAATAATTAAGTGAAGGAAATAAAACAAATAGAAACTAGACTAATTACTCTGAAAAACTGTACTTTTCCTTTAGGGCGACAGCGAAAAATCGCCAAAGAAATTTGGCAAAATTCTACATTACTGGCGATTTTTCACTAACCTGAAAAACTGTTAATAATATCCTTACATTTCAAAACTAATAGATTATACATCTATTTACAAATTTACTTTTTAACTAAATTATGAGCATTTTTAATTGTCCCTCGATAGCCCATAGACTAGACAGACAGCCTCGATTAGTGAACCAGTATATCGGAATTTATTTTATATCGTTTTTGATAGCTGATAATATCGACTTTTCTCATCTTTTAATTTAACGCGATAATTTCAAAACAGTTTTTAGTTACTATGTAAAGTTAAAACTTTACAGTTTTTACTTTAGAATACTTAGATTTTTTTCTGTTATTGGATAAATTGGATATATGCATGCGATATAAATTTCATATATAGTGGGAATATCTTTTATAGCAGTTGACTAGGAATGAAATAAAAAACTTATTTTTAGTGTTTATTGTAGTTCAGTATGTATTTTGTAAATTTAGTCACACATTTAATGAGCATCACTAACAATCGTTTTTTTTTTCCTCTTTCTTTATATTTTATTTTTTTTCATTTACTTTTATCATAAATGAATCGCGGGCAATACTTTAAAATAATATAAACGGTTTTATACGTTTTTTTATAATTGAGAAGGAATAAGTAATATCTTGAAAAGCTTATTTTTAAACATTATGCCAATGAAAAAAAACAAGTATTTTTCTTAAGCCTTGAGATTTTGTTCTTCCGAATACATCAATTGCTATAAAGCTACTTTTTATTATTTGGGAAAATGTGCATTTTTCAATCGAAAACAATTACAATTTATGAAATTACTGACGTCCATCAAACTATATTCTTCTAGAAATAATCTTTAAAACATGTATATAAAACTATGAATGTCATATCATTCCAGAATAAATTTTAAAAATGAACGAATTTTTCAATTGTAGTTTGGGTAAATGGAATGCGTTTATTTTTAATTTTTGCGGATTATTTTAACTGATTGATTGATTTGGTTGAATGGCATCCAATTTTAATTCTATACTGAAACTGCTGAGAAAAGTAGCTTTTTTTCAAATTTCAAATTTTGATCTTTTTACAAAATCACACTTCACCTGTAAATTCACTCTGATATATTCTATTGCATCCTTTTTTCGCCATGATTATGATCAAAATAGCGAAACTATGTTATATATCTTTTAATTGTGTTATCGTCCGAAGATTTTTATGATGTGATCACGTGTTTGTGGTAGTCACATGTTCAAGTTATAAAAAGCTTCAGACGATAGTTTCTTTATTTTATTTGAGTAATATCTGATCATCAGGAAAAGCAGCATTAAGTATCTCTGTTTTAATTTAACCTGAATTTTTATATAAAGGTACTACGTGGAAATACAAAAAAGGGAATATTTTGTTGCTTTTTGTAAGAATAATGTTATATTTCCTAAATTTTTTTGTTAACGTTTGCAATTTTTTCCCTACTTCTTTAAGTAAATTCAATATTGGCCGATAATCTTGTATTATTTTTTGTTATTTTTTTTAGTGTTACGATATTCCTAATTTCTTGGGACAGGTTTTTAATTTTCTAGGATATTTTCCCCCGCATTTTTGAATAAAATGTTCCCACTGATCCCGTTTTTAACTTTTAAGCAAATAGCTCATTTCAAACTTTAGAATAAATTATTTCCATTTAATTTTTTAAAATTAACTTATGAAAAACATTCTATAAAATTTTATTATCCATAATTAGTAATCCCAATAAATAATTAATTTCATAACAAATCATAATTTTAAGGTAAATCGGAAATAGCATTTCTTAATAGATGTAGCACCCGAAATATCCGAAAATGACGTCATATAGATCAAAACTATAACTTTTTTATTACTTGCATGGCAACATAACGATTAAAATGGAAATTTCATTGTAAATATACATGGATTCGCTCTACACAACGTCTTAGTCTATGTTGTATATGATTATCACAAATTATTATACGTTTTATATAAACAGCATGCAGTATTATCATGTGAGAACATGACGTTTTGTTTAGGAGGTTTTAGTGTCTCCAAAATTTAAGAACAAAGGTTTGTATTGCCAGTATTGTTTGAAGTATTTAATTAAATTTACTGTGAATTGCTTTTTGTTAGTCGATTCTATGAAATGACGCCATCAGCTAGTTTGTTTACGATTTCTTACTTTTAAATAATTAATCTCGCTCTCATAATATTATCGTTTGGGTTTTATTTTCATTCTTTTTTAGTTTTAACTATCGCAATTTTGTAAAACGAGACATATTTATTCTTTAATGATATCATAAGAGCATTCTTACTAATTATATTTCTCAAAATATTGTAAATATTAGAATATAATTTTAATATCAATCTGCATTACGTTCATTGGATTTTACCACGTATACAATACCTTCCAGTAATAGTGAACTTCTCGTTGAAATTACTGGGTTTATTTTATCTTAAAATCGGTCGAGCTCCAAAACTTTGTCTGCCAGCTAGAAAAATTGAAAATGAAAGTTTAAAAAAATTATCATTACAGAGAGACAGAAAAGTCTCACAATTTGTTCAAACCGGTTTAAACTGGTTAATGACTTAAATTAATTAAGACAAATAATCATTTAAAAAATAATACTGTTATCACATGATAACTTAAAATTTGCGATCGTGGATTTCATTTTTCATTTGTTATCTTGATTAGTGTTGTTAATTAAGTACTTAATAAAATGACCAGAAAATTCGAATAAATACCATTTTTTTAAAAATTATATTTAGTTCCTGTTTGATTTTCCTCTTTGTTCAAAACATCCCAAGTTGAAGTTAAGAAAATGTGAATACAATTTATTCCAGAATGTTCAAAAGCTCCACTACTTCTATTAGAATACGTTTATATACAGCAAGGGGAGAAGACTTTAAAATAGAAAACAATTCGTCGTCCTCATTCAACTTAGGGAATTTCCAGACAAATTTGCCTTGAGCACGATGAAAGTAAGTCAAACTCAGCATGAGCTGCCATCGAAACCTGTGTAACTTTCAGAAGTGTGCTCGGAGAACCAGACTTACAAGGTACTTTAAGTGTGAAGGAGACGCCGACTCGGTATTGTTTCGTATACTTGAATACCCAATGAGAAGAGGACATAACAGCTTCCTACGCTCCTCGTTTGATTTAACTTAACTGCCCTTAACCGTTCTTCAAATAGTTCTCTGATCGGCCACTCAGCCATCCGAAAACGCTGACTAAATCGTGGGAGAATTTCTTTTATTCTGTCTCCATGGAAACGTGGTGGTGACGTAACAGGGGAAATAGTTCTTTGAGAATGATGAGTATTTGTGAAATGTGTCAGAAAGGCTTTCAGAAGTTGTTGGTAATTCAGTTTTGACTTGATTTAATTGAAAAATGTTTCAGTGAACATATTTGAAATGATCTTGAAATGAAATTTTCGTTTAATAATCGGACAACTCGGTTAAAATATTCGGTGAATGAACAAAAGAAGTAAAAAAGAAAACAACATAAAACAAAAAGATTAAAATGAAATTTGCTACGTATATTTCAGAGTATCATGTCAGAACATCATTTCTTGAACGGCTAAGCATCACGTGTTCGTGCGAGTTGAATTATATTTTGATTCATCTTAATGGTTTCATTGAATGAGTCACTTTAGTATTGCCAACGATCCTAAAAACATTGTCTCGCATTTATTATTTTAAAAAAACTTCGCGTTTCCTATTTATTTCACTTCATATAATCCCGTGCTTAAAAATGACACTTTTCTAGATTTTATTTGCGGTTGTCATTAACTTATTTTTTTTAATCAGAGCTTGTGTAAATGCAATGGAAACTCGTTATTAAAAGCTGATTTTTTGGGATGCTTGCGCAAATAATAATTTTTTTTTATTTCGCCTACGGATTTAAATTTTTATTTTTTGCCTACAGATTTTAATTTTTGTTTTTCGCCTATGGATTAAATTTTTTTCCCCCCTATGGATTTTTGTTGAAGCCACAAACCTCACTTCCAAAACAACATCATGTTCTGACATGACAAAAATTCCTATGAATATTGAATTTATCCTTTTTCATGAGATAAATATATGTAACGTGTAATTATGTATTGAAAACGTCCCGAGAATAGCGACCAATTGGTTCATTATGTAGTCTTTAATTAAAGTCTTTAATTAGTCTTATGCATAACTCGAAGCTCAAAACTTGATAGACATTAAAGCCTTTTATTTTACAAGTCAAAAACCAGTTCCGTTTATTGTGCAAATGAACTTTCCAAATGGAGTCAAGTCCTGTGACATTAAAATGTCATTAAAACATAACTGTCTGGGTAATCAATTTTCTAATTGCATGTTTTTATTCGCAGTATTAAAACTTTACTTTCATACTTGTCATATAAATGGCCCAGATAATAAGTATATATACTCGGATTTCGCTTTCAACAAGAGAAGTAAATCATGCGAGTAGATATTTGATAAAACTATGAAAACAGTTTTTGAAGTCTATTACAATAATAAAAATTTCGTTAAAACTTCTTTTAAAAAAACCCTGCTATTTAGAATTTGTCGAAATTCACGAAAAAAAAATTATGGAGCAAATTTATTGGCATCATTATGAATTTTTTTTTGTTGCTTACGTATTAGACCATCGATGTGCCAACGGTCGCCAACCATCTCGAGCCAATTTACTTAGGTGGCCAGAACTCTTTGACACATTTCACCGCCATTGTTTGTCCGCTTTAACATATAAACTCATCTCATGTCCATTCAAACACATATTTTTAGATGGAATAATTCCATAATTTTGGAAATACATCACTGCATCTTTTTTCGTTGGCAGACAAATCCCAAATTTTAACAATTTTAACGAGTCAAAAAATCAGAACAAAAAAAAAGCTCTTAATGATCTTTTGTAAAACCAAGAAAATGGCGGACGACAGTTAAGGTTTGCACAGTTTTTAAATAATGACGTTTGTTTGCCACTATTGGCGGTTTCGCAATTCTTTGGCGATGCCTTCAAATTTGGCGATAACGATCGACGGCTTAATACGTAAGCATCTTTTTTTTTTTAAATCTTGTAATGATTATCTGAAGTTTATTTTCAAAAATTATATTTTTAGATGTTATAGCAGAAACACGGCGAACTCTGTCTTATTTTTTTAACCTATTTCCCACCCCAATGACGAGTGTGGTGCCTCTAAGTTACACAGTCTGGAATTTAGAGTGTCAATCTCACATTTTCTTTTATGGTTAGTAGAGATTAACTTAAAATGGTACCAAAAGGCATTGAGACTTTGACTATTTGATTTAACTATTTAATTGTCTAGAAATGAAAAGATGAAGCCTTCAAAAATGAAAGTTATCTTACCAATAAAATTTTCTAACGTTTAGGTTAAAAGAATGGCGATTTAAGTCCAGAATTTTGAACAATTCCTTTTTGAAACTGAAATATTGCATGCTCAGAAATAGGAAAGGTATTCTCCTTACGTTGAATTTACGTTGGATTTTTAAGACTCAAATATCATTATCTGTTTAAATCAATGAGTATATTTAATGAAACCGAAGTGAAAAGTAAACTATTCGTATTTTAGCTATCGTATTAGAAAAATTGAAATGACCCTGAATTTTTTTTGAAGAATAGATAGCGAAATGAAGCATACAGAACGTATAATGTTACTTTTTTAAAATGCAATGTTATATATTAATTAGTGTTGAAACATCATTTGTTGCTTATATTCCATCATTTTTGAACTTCAAAATTTTTATTATGTGAGAACATGATGTTGTTTTGGTTAGGAGGTTTTGATGTCTCCAAAATTTAAGGGCAAAAAATATTTTTACCTGCATTTACCAGTATTACATTATTATTATGTATGCTTCTTTGACAGCTGATACTTTTTTAAAGAACTGACGAAGAACTGTGACATCATAGCTGTTATTTCATCTCAAAATCGGTCGAGCTCTAAAACTTTGTTTACCAACTAGAAAAAATGAAAATGAAAGTTTTAAAAAATTATCATATTATATGATATATATATCATTATATGATATAGATAAAGAGAGATGGATAGAGACCGATAGGGAAGTCTATTGATTGTTTTAAACCCGTTTAAATTGGTTAATGGCCTAAATAAATTAAGATAAGTAATGACTTAAAAATAATTATGTTCGCAGATGGTAACTTGAAATTTACGATCGAAAATTTCATTTTAATTTTTTATATTTTATCTTTTTATGTTTCTCTACCCATTCGTGAAACATAATAATAATTTTTAAGTGTAAATTAACTGTATGCAAAAAATCAATAACCTTGTCTGTTAGAGAAAAATAATTGCATAGACCGGTCGATTTAGTGACAATTTTTAGTCTAAGAAATTATAAGATGTTACTAAGAAATTAGAAAAATTGGTTTAAAATTATTTACGTACAATTAATAATTTCGACAAAGTTATGAGAGTACGAATTGACTGCAATAAAATTCATTTCTATTGGCATAAAATAATTCTTCGTATATCGTATTGAGGTTAATATCGGAGCAAAATTTACTGGGTTATCTTTAAAATTTCAGACGCTGTTTAATCGTCTGAGCAATCGCTTCAAAAAACACCTGCGATTTATGCCACTTCCTGTTTACTAGTCATTGAATGGCAGCCTGGTGAGAAACTCTCTTAGAACTTAAAAAGTTCGAATTTCGATTTTATCTTTCTTGTAGGATTATTCAGTCGCGAATTATTAACACCTCGCCTTGAAATTTTGCGAAACTTTGTTAAGTGACGTGTCATTTCATGCAATTCCATTGTTAATTGAGAATATTTCAAAATTACAAAACTCTTGAACATCCAGTTTCCCTTGCATAGCTTCAAATTTAATTCGTCTATACTACTATTATAAATGTGAAAGTTTAGATGGATGATGTTAGTCCATCACGCCAGAACCGCTGAATGAAATTGGATGAAATTAAGCACAGAAATAGATTATAGTCTAGAATAGAACATAAGCTGCTATTTATTCCGGTTATTTGAGGGGTTAATTTTTCGTTTTAAAAACTTATTTCCCAGCCAAAAATCTTCATTCCCCTACCGCCAAATGAGTAAGACATGAGTTTTGTTTTTTCCCCCCAAGCTATTATAATGAGGTAGGCTTAACATGTTTTCGACCGCTTATTTCAAACGACTCTGTTTATTTTCTTAATGTTTCATGCATTTAAAATTAAACATTGTTAATTTTTCGATCTTATGAAATCGTTTAGAGGCTCTTTTTGTATACTTATCAGTTAGTGGGGCGTAATCGAAAAATCGCCAGGTAGAATTACGGAAAATTTCATACAGTGATTTTAAAGAAAAAAAAATCGCCAAATAACGTATAATTTCACCAAATTTCTTTTTGCTAGCGCCTGGCAAATGTAAAAGAGTCAACTATCGAATTAAAATAAAACATTATAAATGGAATTAAAAATTCCAAATCTATATTCACGAATTTGCGTTCTCCAATAGACGTTGAATTGGCATTCGCACTGTGTTTTTGACATGATTTCATTTTGGCCAGACTAATCAGCAAAACGGTTTTAAATAATTGATTTGTTTTATTGGTTGTTTAACGGTTTTTAATAATTGATTTGTTTAAATAAATTGTTTTTAGGTTAGTTGTGTGGACTATACTGTGATATATAACCATTCGGTGCTTTGTGAGGTCGGTAATTTTTCGATATCGCTTTGTTTGAGTTTACATTGCCGTCATTTTTTATGTTACTGTAATTTGATCTTTCCTATTCGTCACCCTTGATTTTTCCCTGCTGAATTTATTTCTTTTGCCTCCTTTCATTATTTTCGATTAAATTTTTTTTTGTTGTGCATTCCATTTTTCTGCATTTATTGATATTTTTTGTCTATATTTCCTTTAATTTGCTGCAGCTTACATCCAAACTTTACGATTGGAAACGCTATTGCTGCCATTTGCGCTACATTTGACCATTTCGACAAACTTTAGCGACAAGCTTTTTTTTTATCATGTCAGAACATGATATTGTTTTAGGAATGAGGTTTCGTTGGATCAACAAAAAACCCGTAGACGAAAAATAAACATTTTAATCCGCTGGCGGAAAATAAAAAAAAATTATTATCTGCACGAGCATCTGAAAAAATCAGCTTTTAATAAAGCGTTGCCATTCCATTTACAAAAGCTCTGTTAAAAAAAATAATAAGTTAATGACTACAGTAAATAAAACCTAGAAAAATTTCATTAGGAGTACGTGATTATATGAAATGAAATAAAAAGGAAATGTTATATATTTTTAAACGATAAATGCGAGACAAAGTTTTTTGGATCGTTTTTGATACTAAAGTGACTCATTCAATGAAACATTTAAAACGAATAAAAATATAATTTAACTTGCACGAGCACGTGGTGTTTGGCCGTTCAAGAAATCATGCTCTGACAAGATACATTGAAAGATGCATAGCAGATTTCATTTTAAACTTTTTTTTAACGAAAATTGTTTTCAACAGCACCGTAATAATACGGTTTGATGACATTTTGCATTGTGATCAGATAACCATTTATCATACATACACATCAAAATTTCCCCGCCTACGAAGTCGCGGGTAAAAGCTAGTTAAAAATAAATGGAATCTATGTTCTCTAAAATATTAAGAAATATGAAGTTAATTGGTTTACTTTTACTTGCATTGTTATATGTATGTAAACAGAAGTTTTATTGAAAAACAAATCTTTTGAGAAAAAAAAAAAAACGATTTTTTCCCAATAGTTATTTAAAAGTTGGTAATTGCTTCGAACTTGTGCTGTCTTTTCGTAACATAGAATCATAAAGCGCAGAAGAAAATAAATTTCGCCTGTCAGTGACCTTACTATGTTTCATTTTATGACGCTGTATTATCTCATGCAGATATTCCACCATCTGCGGACTTCGCAACTAGTTCCTTGTCTTCTTGTTGTTACCTATCATTCTCACTCCAAAGAACATTGCCAGTATCATAAAAAAGTAAATTAAATGTGATCCAATGTAGCAAATTAATGAGCCTTATCTGTCATACAAAAAAGAGCCCTAATGAGTTTTGTCTGCTTTTTCGCAAATGAGTATGAAGGACTTCTACCGAACAGACACATTATAGCTTCAGGAACTCTTCGAGGGGAGAGTCACCTGATAATTACACATCGCCGATATGTAATCGATAATTGAAACAAAATATCGGTCACTATGCTCTGGTTTAATGTATGCCCGACAAATCGATGTCATTAGAGTGATTTATTAGCAATTATAATTTTTTGTTGTAACTTCACACATAGGCGTATACGTGCCCGGATTATATGTCTATGGATATTATTTTCGGGTGAGATGTTGGATTGATTGAAAAATGGATTTTATATACAGGAGGGTCACGTGGTATTGAATTATGAAGGATTTTATTATGCATTCGCGTATTGTGAATCTCTTAGTCTCTTATGCGGCATTCAAATCGATCAATGAAATTAAGTGCTTGAATCCATGAAGTGAGCATGGCTACGGTTATTAATTTTCTTTAATATTATATTCATATACTTGATGCTGAATATGTATGCAATAAATCATCTTAAAACTAAGCAAAATAATTCAGAATTTATTTCTAACCTATTTGTAATCGATGTCTGTAATAAAAGTAGGCTTGAATTTTCTTTTATAAGTTATCGACATTCTCTTCTTATTTATAAAGTAGGGTTACACCCTCTGATCAGTCCGATCACCAACCCCAAAGAATGATGTTATGATTTCGGAGGGGGTTTTTTTTGGGGGGGGGAGCAGGCCACATTGTGATCACTCTATTGACGATATTCTTGTAATTCGAAAAATTTACTAAGTAGGGTTACACCTTCTTATCACTCCGATCAATAACCCCAAAAAATGATGTTATGATTTCGTTTTTTTTGGGGGGGAGGCCACATTGTGATCACACCTCTCTGTCCGTATAGTTATTTTGTTAGTGCTAAAAATTGATAAATCCATTCATTGCTAAAAGTAAACTTACATTTTTCAGATTGCATGAAATGTTAACACAAATTTTACTGACGATATTCTTGTAATTCAAAAAATTTACAAATTAGGGTTACACCCTCTTATCACTTCGATCACCAACCCCAAAGAATGATGTTATGATTTCGGTTTTTTTAGGGGTTGGGGAGTTGGAAGGCCATATTGTGATCACACCTTGTTGTCCGTATAGTCGTGCATTTCTGTTAGTGCTAAAAATTGTTAAATACATTCATTTCTAAAAGTAAACTTACATTTTTCAATTTGCATGAAATTTTAACATAATTTTTTTTATCAATTTCTTAAAATTAAATCTTAAACTTACTTAACTGATAAGCAATTCCCAAAAATTAAAATTTTTTGATTATTAAAAATATATATATGCAAATGGTAGGAAGTAAAAATATATGAGTCTTAAATGTTTAGAAGATCATCATTGCATTTATTTCCTTTTCCCTCTTTTGATAATATATGCATCTTTCATCAAAATTGATCGATATATTAGTAATACTAAAATAATCACCTACCCTGCAAGTATAAGATTAGTCATATCAATCAACTCTGATTAATTATGTCTTGCCAGAAAAGCCTTATTTTTTTTACCATAATATTTTAAATTATACTTGAGAAATAATAAAACATTCTGGGTGTTTAGCTATACTTCTAAGTGGCGAAACTAGTGACGATATTCCTGTAATTCGAAAAATTCTGCATACGAAAACGCCGTTTCCTTATTTTGCTTTCCATACAAAAACGATTTTCACTTCTATTTCGTTCATACCAACCTGATTTTCTTTCCTGAAAACTAGTACGTGTGCCGCGTTTTGGAGACATATATCGAGCATCGAGTATTATGTAGTATACCAGTCGTATAATAATGATTCGACAGTTGGGTGCAGTTAAAGGAGGAGACAGTGTAGAATAGCAGACGTTTGTAGAGATCTTGGAAAATAGTTGCATAGATTCCCTCCTCCTGGTGAGTTTTGTCTGGTGTGGCGCTCACTACTTGTGGGTTGCTGTTGCTTCTAAGTGTGTTACTGTTTATTGCTTGTGTACATCTCAGTTGTGTTTTTAGCGTGTATATTCGTGTCTTTCTGTTAATAAACGTCATTATTTTTTATTGAGGCTTGTTGATAGTGTTACACTATATTCTCTCTTATAAGCAAATCCTTCAATTTTTAACAGAATTTTGTCCGTAACAATATAGATAGATTGCGGTGATTAATTTCATATTTCATATTATATAATATTTGTGATGAAAGGAATTTCTCATGTAATTATTAAATAACGGTTGTAAAGTCTTATTGTAATTGCACCAAAACTCAGCTTTTAGAATAGATATTTCATTCAAATAACTCTTGACTGTATAACAGAATAGATGAAATTTAATTTTTTAAATGCAGAATGGCTTCAATTGTATTATTTATAAAGGGAATGAACTAGTGTCTTTCCGTTTATATTTAGAAACTGTAAAAGTTATAGTCCAATGTAACAGAAACAACTTGCACTAATGTCCACTACATAATCTTGTATTGCATTTGTGCTCCTTTCTCATCAGTTTATTTTTTAAAAAGATCATTCAGTTCTAATTTTCAGGCAGTGAAAGTACTCTGCAAATATTTCATCTTATATTTTTCCTATTGGAATTTAATGAAGGAGATAAAAGTAATTATTGTTCAGAAAGTGAAATAAAATTATTTTGGAGAAATCTTTTAGACTAATGCATCCTTAATTATAAAGAAATTAAGTAAGAAAAATATTTAATTCAGTTGAAATGACGTTGTGAAACTAACAATTTGTACTAACTTAATACACATTTTTTATATTGGTAAAAAGTAGAACGTACACTTTTGTTAAATTCTTCAGTTGAACTTTTCAAAGTGTGCCTTTCTTATAAATGTTCCATTTAATACTTAAATATTTACTTTATAGCAACTATACTCAAGTCTTTGTAGCATATTTTGAAAGCAGAAAAAGATGAATACAGCAATGATAAACTCACTATTATTCATTAAAAATTACAGAACTTTTGAACAAATATTTGATAAATTCTAGGATATAAACTTGCATTTAACTGAAAGCAAATATTTTGACTATTGATATTATAATGAAAACAAAATATTGCTTTTAATTGTAGTTAAAACTGAAAACTGAAATTAAAAATAAGATAAATAGCACTTTAACTGTAGTTAAAAGTGGTATTAATCTTATTTTTAATTTCAGTTAAAAATTTAATAATAATGGGATTACATTCAGGATTAATTTTTAAAAGGATTCGAAATCTAATTTTTTAAAAAAATATTTGCTGGAAAAAGGTTGTAATATATCTATGAAACCAAAATATACTAGTTAAGTGCAAAGAGTTTTAAAAATTAAATAGAAATACTTTTTTTTGTCTAAAAAGAGGAATAAAGCAAAAATCTTTTAGCTTTGAGGTTTATCAAATGATGTGCTTAAAATTTTGCAGGTAGCTCAAGGAATATATTATCTACATCTTAATTAAAAATAACCTGTAATTCTATCCATTCTTTTAATACTCACGTTCCACTGATAAATAACATGAAGTTTTCATTTTCATTTTGTGGAGCACTAAAAGAGCCATAAAATATTTCTGAATGTATAAATTATTTATTCTCTAGTTTAGGAACTGCAGAATATATTGTGAAATTATGATGCCACTCTTGATTTAGAAAATATGCATTAGTTTTTTTTGAACTTATTCGTAAGAAAATTCTATCCTAATTTATATTTGAGAAAATAACATCTAAAGATCTAAAACAGCATTAAAATATATGGAAGAGCAAATATAAAAATGAGTGAATCTTCCAAAAAAATAGGCTTAGAAATAAAATTCTAACCGTTTTATAAAGAAACTTATTCAAATATTAGAAATACTAAATTTCTAAAAAAAATTATAGCTTCGCATAAAATTTACTTTTCAAAGTAGTCACCTACCTTAAACTAATTTGTCTCGCAAATAAACAATACTAAAAGAATTATAGTTAAATTTTTATGAATTTTATCCTGTAATTTTTATTGCAATACTTTTTGATGATTTTTATATCAAATCTTTTGTTACGTTTTCTACAAATTAAAATCTAAATAATTAGTTCTAGTTACATAGAATTCCTCATGTCCATAAATATAATGGCTTGAAATTATTACTTTTAAAATAAGTTGCTTTCAAATGAAAGAAATGGAACATTTGACTAATATTTATTTCTGGCTCTATTACATTTTTGCCATAAGAAGTTAAGAAAATATAAACGTTTGACAAGCCTTAAAGAATAAGTTTGAATAAGTTTTCGTAAATTTATGCATCATTCTTAAACTTTAGACCTAGATGCTAGTCTGTTCCTTGCACACTTCCGAATGATTTACAAATAAGGCTCTTAGTATCTCATCGGTATTCAGCGGAGGTCTCGCAAATAATTTTTTAAACTGATCTTTTTACTTACTTTAAAACCTTTCTGTCTATTTGAATTCGGTGTTACATAACAAAGAACATTGATGTGAGATAATTGCCTTTTGGAGTATCTCCTATGCCGTTTCAAGCTAAATTTTAATTGTTTAACGCAACTTGGATTAGGGGACCATATGTCCCAAATTAGTCGATTAATTCCGATTTTTGTCAGAATTTAAATTAAATGTAGGAGAC
>JAOUZG010025097.1:18729-42391 GCA_026289955.1 Argiope argentata | reverse complement strand
GAGAGTTCTTAGATTCTTAATACGACGATAAAATTTAAAGATTTAATTTGGAGAAATTCTAGTCTAAAACTATAATGCTAAGGATATTACGCCTTTCTGCGCATGTGCATGAATTTAACATTTAAAGTAAGTAATATATCTAAAAAAATTAACGAAATTTTTTTTAATTTTGAATAATGTTTTTGGACTAACTCTTATTAAAATCCGATTTTCTATTGGGAATAATATTCAAAATAAAAATGAAACATATATAGAGCAAATTAAGGGTTTTGAGACTGGAACTGAAAATCACTAAAAGTTTACGAATCGTCCAGTCGCTCTATCCACCTGTCGACATATATTTGAGTACCTGAGTTTTCTTAGATTCTTAATACGACCATAAAATTTAAATATCTAATATGGTGAAATCCCACTCTGAAACTACAATGCTATAAATGTTACGCTTTTCTGTGCATGTGCATGAATTTGACACTTAAAATAACAAATAAATTTATAAAAATTTTAATGAAATATTTTTTAATAAAAGCGTTTAAATAAGCAATTATTTTCTATTGTTGACGTTTGCACATTTCTATTATAAATTAACAGGAGTTTTAGCTAATTATATTGCAAACATTTTTAAACACAAGATCGTTTGACACTTCAAATTATTGCTTAAATAACAAATAATAATATAGCGGTTTCTGAATTCTTTTCTTAGAAATAATTATTTTTCTCAAAATTATTTTTTTGTGTTAAACACGGGCCTGTGCCATAATTTATCTTTGTCAAATGAAAACTATTTATTTTTAAGAGATACTTTACCGTAGTAAGAATAATAACTGAAATAGAGTTTTCCATAATTATTTATATTTATAACTATCTATTAGTAAAATATCATTATTAATTTAAGTATACAATACAGAAAATTTCGAATTAATATTATGAAATATTTTTAAAAATTTCTTATTTTGCAATTTTTAATGTTTTTCGTACGATAGAATCATTAATCTCTCTCGGAATAATTTAATGTGCTATGATTTTCATAAATAGGGTGTACTATATTGAATCTAAAAATATTATTAGGCTGTATATTTGTTATACATGACTAAAATTTGGAAAAAACTACTTTACTTTCATTTTTGTCGGGTTCACACTGGTCCTGTTAGGCAGCGTGTGCATAAGAAAGCTGAAAAATGTTGCTCAGCCGATAATAAGTAATTGTTTCGACTGGACAACTATAGGGTATGGCATGGTATTTTTTTTTATTACTGCGCATGCGTTTGTAGAATTCTGCGGAGGTTTTTTTTTTGTATGAAGAAATTTATTCACTTATCAAACATTAATGATAATTAATTAAATGCTTTTTGTGCTTTCTTATGCGATTCTGCGATTTTATAAAAGTTTTATTTGTCATTCCTTTTCTAAAGTTTTCCAAATTTAGGTATGTTGACATTCATTTTTTGTTTCCATCATGTCTTTTGTGTAAATATTCATCATTCTAATAAGATATGCAGCGAAAAAGGAGAATTCAGGGACGCCAAAACGACAATTTATAGCCAAGTATGGATTGCTTGAATCTATCTCATGAAACTGTGGCAAGCATAAATCAGTAGCTTTCTATGCGTGCGCTTCGTACTTGTCGTCTTATAACTAGCAGAATGTAAATCGGCGATGAAAATTAAAAGCCAATTGAGTATGTTCTGAGTCTGTTCTGACTTATATTCAACGGACGCAAATTTGATTTTGTTTTGACCAGACATAATTTTTTGATCAGTTTGTAGCGTTAGCCAGATAACATCCACGATACAGAAGTCGACTTTTTGGTATTGGGGTTATGTTACTCGGCTACAGGCCATAGAGTTGCAGGTTCGTATCGCGACCTTCAATCGCTACATTGGTGACCTTGACAATGCAACCCCCTGCAACAGTCGTGGCACCATCAACCCACAATAAAATCGTCAGACTCACTTGACGTAAAGCAACAAATCAAACAAAAAAAAACGTCAGACTCACTTGACAAGCAATCAGCAACTCACCATAATGTTTGGCGCAATACAAAATCCGTTCGTTTCTTCGCCGACTCACTGGCGGGGAGTACTGTAGCGTAAGCCTTATAAGCCAGATAACATCTACGATACCGAGGTCGACTTTTGGTATAGTGGCTATGTTACTCGAATACTGGCCCTAACGTCGCAGGTTTGTACCGCGACCATTTATCGGTACATTAGTGACCTTGACAACGCAACCTCCTGCAACAGTTGTGACTCCATCTACCCACAGCAAAAACAAAGTCGCCAAAAAAACTCAGCTGTAGCAAGCAAACAAAACCACCAACCCGACTTGACGCAAGCAAAGCAAAGTCGTCAGACTCACTTGAAGTAAACAAGCAGCAACTCGTCATAACGCTTGGCGTAATACAAAATCATTCGCTTCTTCGCCGACTCACTGGTGGGGGAGTACTGTAGCGTTAACCATATAAGCCAGGTAACATCTACGATACTATAGTCGACTTTTGTATTATAGTCTTGTTACTCGGCTACTGGCCCTAGCGTCGCAAGTTCGTATAGACCTTCAATTGCTACAAATTATTTAAAGTAATTTTAATTAGTTAATAAAAAGTAATTAAAATAAAAAATTTCTTTGTTGTTCTTTGTGAGATTGGACCTAATCTTTTATATATAACTGGTTTTTAATTCTAACTAGCAAACCCAAACCTTTATTATATAAATTATATCATTATGTTATGAAAGAAATTCCAAATGAAAAATTCAATTTCCTAGCTTTAAATGATTTTGTCTAAATTACACTTCTTATATAATATTCTAACTCTCCAATTTATTTAAATTAAAAGTGACGGAGATTTAAATATTTACAGAGTTTTATCCGAGATAAAGTTCCCTGCTCAACATATAAATGACTTATCATTCAATCAAGTAATCAACAGACGCAGTAATTGAAATTGCGTTAACTAATGTTCCATTGGAGTAATAACTGGATTGGATAACATCCAGAGCGGTGGTCCACATGTAATTATTCTCTCGCAATGGTTACAGGTTCGTCATTAATCTTTACCAGCAGACATTCTCCGGGGAAGTTATCAGTGTAAGGCAGAATATCCGTGACTTTAATGTTATTAGCTGACATATTTACATGTTTCAGCAGGCTCTATTCATAATGGTTTAAGCTTATACATTTACGATGATTTATCTGATACAATATGCAAATATCCTAAAACTATAATATTCATATTGGGAAATACGAAATATTTTATATTCTTTAAGTAGGCATTGTATTAAAAGAAAATTTTATAGTTAAATATGCCAATTGATTCTAAATAAGTGATATAAAAACATTTTTTGTAAAATCTATTCCTACTTTGGATATTAGGAAAGATTTTATTTCAGTTGCTTTTTAAATTAATAATTACAATTTTTATTCTCGTGTCCCGCTTTACAACGAAAGAAGGGGTGCAGTAGCTTCTGAAAGAAAGGCCCCCTGATCATCCGAATAACAATCACTTTCGACTCAGTGATATAACTTCCGACATGGAGAACTTTTTGACCAGGTTCGAACTCACAACACAAGAGATGCAAATCCAACGTCCTATCAAAAAGATTATCCCGACTTTTCAAACGCAACTACTATAAAGAACTATTATAAAGGTGAGAAAGTTAGCCTTCAATTAAATAACAAAAAATTAATGAATTAATATTCGAAAAAACTGTATTAACATCAAGTGTCCTCCACTACAAGTTTTTAAAAATTTATGTGAATTGACTGGATGAATAGAAAGTATTTTATTGACGATTGGAAATTTGAACTAGATAGATAGATAGATAGATAGATAGATAGATAGATAGATAGATAGACACACACACACACACAGAGAGAGAGAGAGAGAGAGAGGGAGAGTATGAGCTATTGGTAAGAATTGAAAGAATAAACGAACATATTGTTACAAATTTGCAATATTGCTTCCAAACACGGTTCGTTCAATCACCGGAAAGGCCGTTTTACGATCAGTGCTGTTGTTAGCGGATCGGATGCCTTATCAGTTATTCCAAGACTTGGCGACAACCCTGGCGATTATTTGGCGACATAGTGACAAATCTGGAAAATTTAGAGAGAAAATAGAGAACATGCTTAAGAATTTTGGAGAGAGCCAATAGAAGCTGAAATATAATTGATTATAATAGAACCTTCACTGATCAGCCCCAGGAAGAATAAAAAGCACGTAATCCAAACTTAAGAGGGTCGTGTATAGAGGCATCAAGATGTTTAGTCTCTTATCGGTGAGCGTTGGAGTAGTTGAATCATCCCAGAGAAGCACAGACGTTGATAGTAACCCAAGCGATTGCTGAATTGAGTTGTGTTTTTAATCCAGAGTTTAATATAGAAGCAGCATTGAGCCGTATGATGATTAGTCAGTCGTGTAGTAGGGAATCGAGAGTTGTATACAACTAATGCGAGGAGACAGTGAAAAGTTGCAGGCGTTTAGAAATACCACAGAGTTTAGCTATGTAGATTTCCTCCTACTGCTGAATTCTAACTGGCCGCCTTGTGTGCTGTGAATGTTGTTAGGAACTATTGTGTGCGTCCTGCATTTTTATCGGCTGTAAATTTGTCAGGTTTGCATTGATGTATTCGTGTTTAACAAAAGTCATTCTCGTCTGCGACTAAAGGACTGTTTATTACATCGACAACAAATCTTTAAACGACCCCGATGGAATTTATATAAAAATATGTATTCATACGCCGGATTCAATAAAAAGAATAAATACAAATCAAAGGCCTCTAAGCCTTACCAAGTGTCTACACTTTTATGCAGTGAGCAGAGGGGGAAGAACTGTAGCAATTGAAGGGCACGATAAAAACCCTCGACGCTAGGGCCAGTAGCCGAGTAATATGACCACAATACGAAAGTCGACTTCGGTATTGTAGATGTTATCTGGCTTATAAGGCTAAAGTTACTGTACTCCCCCACCAATGAGTCGGCGGAGGGACGAACAATTTTTAAAGCGCCAGGCTTTATGACGATTTGCTGCTTTCTTGGGTCAAGTAGATCTGGCGGCTTTGTTTGCTTGCTTACGTGAAGTGAGTCTGACTCCAGAACAGAAGGTTGCACATTCATATCACGTCCGGGTCACCAAAGTAGCGATTGCACAATAAGCACAATAAGAACCCGCGACGCTAGGGCCAATAGCCGAGTAACATTACCACAATAAGAAAGTCGACTTCTGTATCGTAGATGTTATATGGCTTATGAAGCTAGCTCCACAGTATTCCTCCACCAGTGAGTCGACGGAGAGACAAAAGATTTTTAAAACGTCAAGTGTTATGGCGAGTTGGTCAAGTGGGTCTGACGGCTTTGTTTGCTTGCTTACGTGAAGTGAGTCTGACTGTAGATAAGAAGTTCGTGTTTTCATACCACGTCCGGGTCACCAATGTAAAGATGGAAGGTCGTGATACGAACCCGCGACGTTAGGGCCAGTAGCCGGTTAATATGACGACAATACAAGAGTCAACTTCGATATCATAGATGTTATCTGGTTCATGAAGCTAACGCCACAATGCAATTTGAGGGCTGATATTTGCAAAAATATCATAACGCGAAGCCTATTTCACTTCATTAATGGTAAGAAATGATCGCAGAGAACCTAACTTACATTTCATAGAATTTGTGGGCAATAATTAAAAATAAATATAAGCATTTATTGTTGTTTTCTATAGAATACAATAAATGTATTCATATCTCTTTTAATAAATGATTGTATTTTACGAATTATAGAGAATAAATTAAAATAAACAATTTAAATACAAACTACAGCATTCGGCAAAAGAATCTTTTATTAAATATTTATTTACTTAGAATCGATCTTAAAGGTCACCAAACCAATTTGTTTTTATCCTAGAAGAGACTCGAAACATCGAAGGCGGATTGCCTTTAAACAGACTGAAAATAAAACTGTTTTTGACTAGATGAATAAAATATTGAGCGTATATGATTTAGAATTCAGACAAAAAATAGTTAGTTTATTTCATTTATCCGAAAGCAAATCAAATTATTGAAAAATAGAACTGAGAAATAGAATAAATTTTATTTTTTTTAAAATAAATGGTTTGTAACATTTTTAGATATTCAGCATATATCAACAAAATCAAGTTAGCAGAATGTAAATTAAAAAATGTACGAAACATACACTTTTATTCCTTTATTTGAGAATAAATCTTAGCAAGATCTTTCTTAACTAAATACATGTTTAAATAAAAAAAAGATTTTGTTTCTCTTTACATGATGCATTATAGTTAAAGAATTTCTCTATATTGCACATTACATGATTTCACTTCCTAATATTGCCATTAAATCTTTGATACATAGACATCGTATCAGAAAGAGGCAAAAAATTGTTAAACATCTAACTACGGAGAGAAATAAACAACTTAATAATTATTAACAACATTAGAAAATTGCAATATTAAACTATTAAGGAAAAAACGTATCGGCCAACTATAATATTAAAAAACACAAATGTATTTAGAGAGCTCTAATGCTGCTACTACTAAAACACAGATGAACAAAACTAAAGCAGAAAGTTATCAAGTTCATCAAAGAAAGTAAAATTAGGCCTGATGACTTTCTCAAAAGTCACCATCGAGCAGGGATTCTGAAAAAGGGATTTTTTTTCTGTAAAAGGAGTGACTATTGGCTGAATATAAAGCCATTTGTGACCCGAAAAGTTCCAATAAAAGCCTTAAAGAAGCATCAAATTTTATAAACATAAAAATAAATGAAAAATAACGGAAACAAGTCCGTAAAACCTAGTGACACCAAGATATCCATAGTGCCCTTTGGTAGAGTTCGAGACGGCCCATGTGCTATGGTTAATTCTTTATTAAATCCTTGCATACTTTTATTTGTTAATGAAGATACATCTCCCCAACCTCAAAACTTGGAAATTTCAGGCACAATATAAAAGGGCAAATTAAACAAGATTAATTTTAATAAATATGCAATTAGTGCAAAAGTGCGAATGATGCTTGAAACCAGTGAAATGCAGCATTTTATATTTATAAAATTTGATGCTTGTTTAAGACCTTAATGGGGACTTTTCGGGTCACAAATGGCTTTATATTCAGACAATAGTCAAGCCCTTTACATATAAAAAAAATCCCTTTTTTTGGAATACCTGCCTAATGGTGTCCCTTGAGAAAGTCATCAGACCAGATTTTACTTTCTTTGATGAACTTGATAATTTTCTACTTTCGTCTGGTTTTCCTTTCGTTTTATCTATAGAGAGGATATTCCTAAGCATTTATAATACTTTTTTCCAGTATTTGATCTTATTAGATTAATCAAAAAGAGAAGTATATTTACAGATTCTTAATGAAAATCAAGCTGAATAGACTCCATTCTTTACAGATTGATGGCATTTCAACAAATTTGAAGATGACGATGGCAACAATGAGAGCTTTAAGTCATTCAAGAATAATTTCGCCTCCACAACAATGGAAGGATTATCTTTACAAGTTTAACTTGCACCGTTTTTTTTTCCAAAAAAAAATATTTCTAAATAAAAAAAATGAACAACATATAATAAAACCTATTTTATTTTAAACATGCGTTTATTGTATTTTATTGTACTAGGATTCGTCCAAAACTAAAACTCCATTTAATTTTTTTTGTATCAAAATTTCAAGTTCAACTTCTTTTTAACATTACAATATTTTATACATCTTCGTAGACCCCCTTTCAAATTTGTTCCCGTTTTGAAGCGAAACTGAAGCAAACTGGGAATGAATTACATATTTTGTTTTATTCTCAATATAAAACCAATGAAACTAGTACTTAACAAAAAACAGTGTCAAAAAAACAAATAACATAAACTTAATGAAAATAGTTCTCAGAAACATTTATTGGACATTAATGGTAGAGAATCTGAATTCGAATTTTATAAAACTCAAAGTCATACAGCCGTAATAAATAGTAATTAAAATAATTAAATTATTCCCTGATTATTAAGTTCTGCTGTTGTGTGCTGTGACTAATGGTACATACCGTGGACAAGCCTCCGCTAATACGATCAGCGGATTTTTAAGCCTAAGAAACGCATCTCTTTGTTTTACAAGTAGCGCCATCTAGGCGCCAAGAGTACGAGTTAGCTACACACACGTGACAACCCTTTATAGGGGGCGGGCTACATTCATGCAAATTCCTTCATTCATCTCAGATCGTAACTTAGACCCGGAACAGAGAACGATCCCCTCTGACCCTGTACCCCCAGAGTTATTACTCTCAAAATGGAGGAATTTGCGACCAGGATAGATTTAACGAGCGCCCGCCGCCACAAACTCGGGGAATCTTCGACCGTCTAGGTTCGAACTCGTAACCTAAGGAGTACGAATCCAGCGCTCTACCAACCAGGCCATCCCGGGCCATTATGTCCTGAAAACATCAAAACGATACACTGTATTTGAGAACACACAGGTCTTCATAGTTTCAAAGCTCAGTTGTAATAAATAGTAAATAAAAAATTGGTTACGAAATTTCATGTTAACAAAATGACAAATATTAAACTAAACAAAATGGTAATTGAAAACTGTATATTATGTTTATATATTTCTCAAAACAGTTTCCAGATGGCGCCACCTTAGTGAAAGGAGTTTTTAGCTAAAATTAAATCCATTCCTTCTGAGAATGCGAACCACTGATCATCCAACGGCAGAAATCTGGCTTCTATCTCACACACGTCGCATACTCTTTTTATGGGGAGGACTTCATTCGTGCATTTCATTTATTCATTCGTCGATTATTATTAAGATATGCAGAAGAGAACGATCACTTCTGTCCCAGTACCACCAGTGGTATTACTCTCAACATGGATGACTTTGTAACTGCAACAGATTTAATGTGAGCCAGCCACCACACATATACACACGGAGAGCCTTCAGCTGGAGGGTTCGAACTCGCAGCCCAAAGGACGTGAATCCAACGCCCTATCAACCAGGCTATCCAAATCCATTGAGCTGGACTTATTTTAAGAAATAATTTTTTAAGCATTTAACATTAAAATCGCAACCTAAAAACGAATTTGTCTAAATCTTATTTGTCTAATCTTAATTAAAGATTACTCAGTATCTTTTGGCTTTTTGACTTTAAAAAAAAATAATATTATTCGAAGCATCTTATTTTAACATTTATTTTTATTAAATTTTTATTCCGTATAAACTTTATAGAGAACATTAAAAGGAAAGAAAGAAGAAATAAAGAATGAATTTTATCCCAATGTTTATAGAAGTAAATTTGTCTCAGTGAAACAGGAAAAAATATTACCGGAAAATAAAAATAACACAGCAGACAGTTGTGAAAATCATAAAAGGGGATGCATCTTTTCATTAATATTAAATCATTTAATGAATGAATATACTAGCAAGCAATAAACAAAACTTTTCGAAAGAATAAAGCATATTAATAAAAGTCTGGAGAAACAAAAATATCACAGGAGGATTAATTAGTTTTCTAATTGAATATATCTTGTGAAATACCAAAATGAAATAAAAACTAAACAGGTACCAACATTATTACATCTTCTATTTTCATCTGTTAAATTAGATATTGCAATTACTGTCTTGTCAAATCACTACACATATACCCCTTTATTTCATCTAGAATTCTTTTAAATAGTCAGGTATCTGTCCTATGAAAAATTTAATTAACTTTTTCTAATGAATTTATAAAAATTACAATATATTCAGCTAGTAATTTAGGAGATAAGAGTTTTTTATCAGTAATAAATTAACGATTATCATTTAATAAATCTTACCTTACATGAAAACTTTTGATAATTATTAATGATATTTCATCCTGGTTCAAGACCATTTCCAGAATATTATTTAAGTTAGACATGTAAATCAACCTAGAAAAAATTCTGCATTTGAATTTTTTTTCTTAATACTGATTGTTTTAAGAAAGGATTGACATTAGCTAAAATCATTGCCGTTCAGATATTTTCGGTTTACCCAACAATAGTATGTAAAAAAAGCATTTCAGATAATCAGACTTTAAATGGTATTTGATTATTGAGAAGTAGTAAACAGTAACTATAGAAATTTATTTAAGAATTTTGTCCCCCATTTCTGTTCTTATTCTCATTTCCTTAAATTCCATTCTAAATATTAAGAACTAAGTAGCTTACTGTAAATTATACTAGTGGGTAAAATTCAGCCTTATAAATGCGTCTTTTGAGGTGGTTTTTACAATAAATGACAATAAAATAAAAATGATTGATTATTGCAATCAATATTATTATGTATTTCAAAGAAACTATAAGCGACCAAGCAAACTTATTATTTGTAATTCACATGTGATTCCATGCAGCAAAGCTTTTAAAACTCTATATCGAAGTACCCCAGCTTTCTGGCACAGAGGTAGCGCGTCTTCCTCGTGTTCTGGAAGTCCCGGTTCGAGCATGGTTATTCTTCTGTGTGGTATCTGTGATATGTGTGACTGTACCCCCCTGTAAAAAGGGGCTGTACAAGCAAATGTAGTGAGTGTGTAGCTAAGTCGTACTCTTGGCCCTAGTTGGTGCTACTTCAAAAACAAGAGACGCTCCTCTCGACTTAAAACCGCTGCTGTATCAGCAGGGGGCTTGTCAATG
Organism: Argiope argentata; assembly: GCA_026289955.1. Classification (NCBI taxonomy): domain Eukaryota; kingdom Metazoa; phylum Arthropoda; class Arachnida; order Araneae; family Araneidae; genus Argiope; species Argiope argentata. The sequence continues at coordinate 31,754 of JAOUZG010025097.1, read as the reverse complement.
GCAAGTGCCATAAGTAACAACAACAATGTATCGAAGAATGTATAGTTTCTGAAATGACTCTAGAATCATGATAAGAACTAAAATCCTATTATCAGATGAATTTCGTTATGTTTTATTAGTTATTTCAAAGAACTGTGGCAAAATAAATGTACACCTACAAATCACGAAAATTAGTTATCGTGAAGTAATTTTATGCAGGATGAATTATTTGTGAACGAGTTTCCCAATCTAGTTTTTGTTAATAAATAAGATAGAAGCATGCTTAAGAAATTTTTATTTAAAGCCTCATATGATCAGTATAGCCCATACATTGGAGATGTATTATTTATTTTTCATGCGAGAACATGGCTTTATTTTGGTTAGGCTATTTTGATGACTTCGAAATTTAAGTGCAAAAAATATTTTTACTTGCTTTTACCAGTATTGCATTAATAATTATTATGCATGCTTCTTTGACAGCAGATGCGTTTTTAAAAGGCTGGCGGAGAACTATGACATCATAGCTGTTATTTCATCTCAAAATCATTCGAATTCCAAGACTTTGTTTGCCAGATAGAAAAATTGAAAATGAAAGTTTAAAAAAAATTACCATTATATATTTGTACATAACTATATATACAGCGGGGGATAGAGAGTGATTGAGAAGTCTTGTGATTTTTTCAAACCAGTTTAAATTGGTTAATGACTTAAGTTAGTTAAGACAAATAATAACATAACAAATAATATTTTTCTCACATGATAAGTTAAAATTTACGATAGTAGGTTTCCTTTTCTTTTTTTAATTCAAACTGAAAAAAAAAACATTTTTTAAAAACCTACAATTTTTAATAACAAAGTTATTTTTAAGAACAAAAGAAGACATCTCATTTTATTTCGATGAAATAAAAAGTGCAAAATTATTTCTAATGTGCTTTAAAGTTTCTCATGAAATTGTATAGAAGTATAGAGGTCAAGATAATTAAAATCGCAAGCCAATTTGATATATTTAAATTGCTGAGTTTTGAGTCATTGTGTTAGTACACGCTTCTGAATGTACAGATAGACAGACGGTTAATACCTTGTTGATTTTGGCGCAAAATTTGAAAGATTCCCCAAACTATAGATATTAATCAGTGAACCAAATCTCATCTATCTAGCTCTCTTCAATTTGCTGTTATCGTGTTAAATTATATTCTAATATGACTCAAAATTTGATGCAAAGACCGCGTAGCAAATTTCAACCATCTAGCTAAAAGAGTTTTTATTTTTTCTTTATCACAAATAAATGGATGGGCCTTTTCTAATAATGAGTTGCTGTGTTTTTTTTTTAATTCAAAACATAAAGATTCATCAACATTTCGATTTCACATTATTTGATGATTACTATTTTTTCTCTATACTTTGTAAATGAGAAAATAGAAATTATATGAGCCATAGACTTAGCGTTATATTAAAATTTTAAATAAACATAATTTTACTCAGGTTGTATACCGAGTGAAATAGCTTTTCAATCTATTTTTAGCGTTATTGTTACTAATGGCATTTGCCATGGACAAACCCTCTGATTCATCAGCGGTTTTCAGCCGAAATAAGCGTTTTTTCTTTCCAGTAGTGCCAACTAGTGCCAAGAGTAAGACTTCAGCTACTCACTCATCACATTTGCTTGCACAATTTCTTTTTACAGGGAGGCACAGTCACACATCTCACAGATAGCACACAGAAGAACAACTATGGCCGAACCGGGATTCGAAACCAGCACGTCCAGATTACAAGGCAGACGCTCTGCCTCTGTGCAAGGACACTGGTATTTTTACCATAATAAATATCATGTTATTATATAATCTCTATTCAGAGTTTCTAATGGTCAATATTTCCCAAACCTTAGAATTGTATTATTTATTTTTCAAACAAATAAAAAAAGATGAAAATGACATCTGCTGTGCACATTTCAATGTATCATGTCAGGGCATCATTTCTTGAACGGCCGAAGCACCACGTGCTCGTGCGAGTTAAATTATATTTTTATTCATTTTAATCGTTTCGTCGAATGAGTCACTTTAGTACTGCAAACGATCCAGAAAAAACTTAGTCTCGCATTTATTGTTTTTTAAAAAATATCACATTCCCTATTTATTTCATTTCGTATAATCAAGTTGTCAGAATGACATTTTTCTAGCTTTATTTGCTGTAGTCATTAATTTATATTTTTCTTAATCGCAGGTTTTGTAAATGAGATGGCCACGCATTATTAAAAGCTGATTTTTTTAGATGCTCGTGGAGATAATAAAATTTTTATTTTTTGCCTACGGATTAAAATGTTTATTTTTCGCCTAAGGATTTTTGTTGACGCCAGAAAACCTTATTCTCCAAACAATATCATGTTCTGACAAGATAATAATGCTCTTAAAAATCGAAGAATTTCTAAAATGAAGTAAAAATTTAAGAACTTCAGCAGAAATTTCATTTCATTTTTATGAAATGAAAGTGCAAAATTCTCTCTAACGGTCTTTAAAGACTCTCAAGAAATTGTATCAAAAGGACAGAGGTCAAGATAATTAAATTCTCATGCAACTTTCTTGGAAGTCGCATAAAAGGGTAAAAAGCAAATGGCCTCCTATTAACGTCTTTTCTTCTTTTATTCAAAAAAATTATTTTAATGGGATCAATATCGTTTATTGCATATGGTACCTTTTTTTAAGGGGAGCAATACTTCCCCTATCTTTCTGACAAAGAAGCAATTTTCTTTGATCGAACACCCATTAAGAAATTGCGATCCGTTAAATATATAAAAAGGAATAAAATATTCTTATATTAATATAAAAAGACCTTACATTTCTGAAACAAAAGTTATATATATTGTTCAAAGTACTTTAATTTAGCTTCAATTAAATATGCATATTAAGTTAGAGAACAGTAAAAAATAAACTTCTAATAAAGTAAAGATAAAATACATATATCACAATACAATGTGCTTTCTATTTAAATAGCACAAAATTTATTACTTTTTTCATGCATAATGTTGTTGTTTTTTAATTTATTATATACAAAGTACAGAGAAAGCTTATTAACCGTCAAAAAGCTGGAACTCGGATTTGAGTCTCTAACTTTTTAGACCTCCCCGAATTGTCTGTCTTTCTGTCTGTCTATGACAAGCATACCTGTGGGCCGCATGTGACCTGGTGGAAGGTTTTCGGTTTGGAAATCATAGGGTTTCAAGTTCAAAACCCAATTTCCCTAAAGAACCATCGTGTAAGGGGGTCTTTTGTATGTTAAATTAATCGTTGGCAAGCATCTTGGTGGTGTGGAGTGGAGAGGGGAGTGCCTGCTCTGGTGTCGTTCTCGTCATCTAGCTGCGATTCAAAACTATGATGTCAATTCCAAAATAGTCCTAGTGTTGCTTCACAGTGGGATGTTAATATAAAAAACAGAAGTGAAATCCCTTTTGAGCTGGACTAAAGAAATTTAGTATATAATCTTTACACTAAATCTGCATATTTCTATGAAATTTTGAGCAAAATTCGTTCGCACTAAATACGTTTATCCAGCTTTACGAATATAGCGTAACATGATATCTACAAAAGGACATTTACAAAAGTTCTGATTTAAAAAAATAAGTTAATGACTGCAGGCAATAAAACCGAAAAAAATGTCATTTTGATTACGTCATTATACGAAATGAAATAAATAGGAAATGGGATATTTTTTAAACAATGAATGCGAGAAAAAAAAATTTTGCATCGTGTGCAATACCAAAGTGACTCATTCGATGAAACCATTAAAATGAATAAAAATATAATTTAACTTGCACGAGCACGTGGTGCTTGGCCGTTCGAGAAATGATGATCTGACATGATACATTGAAATATGCAAGCAGATTTAATTTTAATCTTTTTTTAGGTTTGGTACATGTGGAGGAAAAAAACTTGTAGTGGATTTTCAAGTCTTCAGACATATTATATTCTAATATATGTCCTGATGCGGTGGAAGAGCTCATCTCTGCATCTGTACCTGATTCCCGAGATTTTTGCACTCTCCTCTGGAATAATGAACATTTATAGATTGTGGTGCAGTGCTGGCAGAAGCAAGCGATTGAGTTTGAGTCGAAATAATTGGTTGAGTGAATATTCAAAGGCGGTTTCCCATTTGAAACAGTGTTATGTACTAAATCTGTGGTGGGAATTTCACAAGGAGAAATATTGCAAACTTTTAAGATCTTTTCAATATTGATAATAAGTTTTGTTTTAGTCGGAGAGGCCTTTTTAAACTTTTTAACGTTACTCACTAAATAAAACCCATTTAAGTCATGTAAAACAGGAATATATTCAGGAGCAGGTACAGCAGATAATGAGGGAGGATTTGGCAATTTAATTTGATTGAAACTAAAATTTGAAACAGAACTACAATTGCATTCATAAAATCCCATATCAAATTTAATATATTTAATTCATTGCCCATTTTAATTACAGAATTTGTATGTTTCTGAAAATACAGACCGACAGATGATCAATTAATCACTGAAGTTGGCTCAAAATTTGAAAAATGTCTATATTATATTGTTACAAGCGTGCGAGCGCAGTGGAAGCATGCCGAAGTTGGCGACATTTGACGAGGAGCTTCAAGCCAGCCGGGTTGATTTGGCGAAAGGAATAGTCTGGTAGCCGTTGGATCGGACATGCTTTTGGGCGCGTGCTTGCTCGACTCTATAAGGGACGGGTTGCCGTAGTTTCAGTGTTTCCTCTCGGAAGAGTAGCGGGCTGATTACTTTTCTCGCTTGTTATTAGTGAGCTATGTTAACGTTTGCTGTAAACGTTGTATTATTGAGATCGCTGTGATATACTGTTTGTTGTGCTATACGATAGCTGTTTTGCAGTCTGTGTTTATTGTGTGTAACTTGTTTACGTTGTTAGGGATTGTTGACCGCTGGATTGTTTACTTTATCTGAAGTTTTCCGTTATTCAGTCATCCTGTAAATAGTTGTAAACAAATTTGTTTGTGCTGTCCTCAAGTAAAGTCCATTCAATCCGAACCCGCTACGCTAAAAACGTAACAATAAGTTTATTTCTGAGTATCTAATTCTATTTCGCTAGCTCTCTTCATTACGTAGTTATCTTGTTGATATATTCAGACCGACCGACCGACCGACCGACTTCCTCTGAGCGGATCATGCTAAAAACTTAATAAAAATATGCAACTTTGATGTAAAGACTGAGTGTCTCAAAAATACTTTTCTAGCTAAAAGTATTTTTGAGAAACTTTTATACAGAAGGCAGACGAATATTTTTCAAAAATGTGTTTTTCGAACTTAGGATGATTTAGAATGATTTGTCAAATTTTCGAATTCGACAACTACATTTTCTCTATACTACAAGTATGAGAAAGTAAAAATTGGAACTCTGTTGAATTTAAAATTTTGTGTTTTAAGGATTAAAATTATTTATGCGGTAATGTTTTGCAGATTCTACATAAATTATTGTAAAAAACAACAATAAATCTTTCGTGGAAATTTTACTGAGTTAAACGATTATTTTGCGTGTTCCAAATGCATTAAAAATTATTTTTATCATTTGTGTATACAAAAACAGGAAGTTTCTGAATATCTAATATTAAAAATAAATGATTTCTACTATTTGCTTTCAAGTAATCATTTCCACAAAATTTCAAAAAAAAAAAAAAAAACTATTTTTTTGTAGATTACCTTTTTGGTAGAATTAAATCAAATAAATGAATGAACGGTTTTTTACATTTTTTAACAACTTCTAAAGAATAATTAATAAAATAAGATTTTTAAAAAAATAATTATGCAATTAATAATGAAATGATTTATCAACTCACGAAAAAGAAAAACAAATCAAACTTTTCCTTCGAGCCTTTGGCCTTAAGAACTTTTTTTTTTGGAATTACAATCGTATAATCAGTAACACTGTTTCTTTATTTTGTTCAGCATCTAAAAAAAGAAAACATTTACTAGAAGCATTAAAATAACGCCTTGTAAACCTACCATCTCAAAAGGGGAAAAACGAAAGAGAAGAAAAATGATACTTGTTTCTTCTTACAATGTTTCCTACTTCTCAAAAAGCAATTACATTTCCCATTAAGCTTTCATCTTTCCCTTGAAAAAAATAAATCTACTCGAATTAGTAGCGAAACGACATGCAAACATGTTTTTATTCGTGTTAATCATGGGATGTTTTTTTTTTGTTTGTTTTTTCAAACACAGACTTTTAGTTATTTTTGTAATCTTGTAGAGACTTTCCTATTTTGTCAGTATTTTTTTTTCTTTTTCTTTTTAATTCATTAGTTGAAAAGGATTCCTTTTTGGAATGTAGTTTCATGGGTATGATTCTAGTTAAACAACCAAAAAAAGAAAACAAGATATATGATACTGCGATGCTATCTGAAGGATTTGGCGAAATTCTTATCTTTTTGTAGTTGTTCATTATTCGAAATGTAAACTGACGAAAATACTATTGTGTTTAAAATTTAATAAAGAATATAAAAGTAATTTGATTATCATATAAAATATTCACTTATTTGATAATTATATAAAATATACAATATCACACTTAAGTAATGTCATCAGAACATTAAAAAAAGAAAATAATTACCTAGAATATTAACAGAAAATTACTGACAATAGTATGTTTTATATATGTAATCTACCGGATTCCTGACACAGAGGTGGCACATCTTCCTGGTGATCTAGGTGTCCCGTGTTCAAGTCCCGGTCAGGGCATGGTTGTTCTTCTGTGTACTATCTGTGATATATATGAATGTGTCCCCCCGGAAAAAGGGGCAGTGCAAGCAAATGTGATGAGTGAGTAGCAGAAGTCGTATTCTTGGCCCTCGTAGGCACTGCTACAAAACAAGAGACGCTGAGTAGGCTTATATCGCTAACTATTTCAGCGAGCATGTCCTTTTTACACGGGGAGGGGCACATTCCCTCATCTTACAAATAGCACACAAAACAACCACGCCCGAACCGGGACGCGAACCCGAAACGCCCAGATCCCGAGAAAAATGTGCTACCTCTGTGCCAGGCATTAAAGATATCTTGGTTGTTGTTTTTTATGGCACTTGCCATGGACAAGAGCGTTGAGGTAATCAACGATTTAAGCCTACTCAGCGTCTCTTGTTTTGTAGTAGCGCCAACTAGGGCCAATAGTACGACTTTTGCCACTCACTCATCACATTCGCTTGCACAACCCCTTTTTAAAGGGGTGCACATTCATACTCCATACAGATAGAACACACTAGAACAACCATGCGCGCACCGGGACACGAACTACAGGCACCCAGATCCCGGTTAAGACGCGCTACCTTTGTGCTAAGACGCCTATTTATGACCTATCACGTTTATATGTATGCGAAGGTTCAAATCTGCAACGTTCTGACATATTTAGTTCACAATTTTATAAGAATCTACTTTTTGGATTTTAAGTATGTGTACCAAATTTTAATAATCTAGTTACCTAAGTTTTGTAATTGTTTAATTCATTTGTTCTCGAAAACTACATAGATTGACTTTCATTTGGAATCTATTTCATTTAAATTTTAACCTAAATATACAAATTAGGCCTAAAGTTCATATACCAAAGTTCATCTGTTGACTCAAAGTGTTTTTGAATTATTGTGATCACAAACAAACAGATAAATGGGCAGACATAAAAGGAGATAAAAAAACTTCTTCTTTTTTTAATTCAAAAAGATTTGAAACAACTTTGTTGTTGTTGTTACTTATGGGGCTTGCCATATAGGACAGTTAGAGTTCCATCAAAAGTTCGAATTCTATTTTTAACGATTGCATTAGTTACTCCATACTTTGCATACGAAAAATTAAAAATAAAACACTAGCAAATTAACTTTAAAATTTCAGTTTTACCAAGACTTTCAATAGTGCTCGGCTAACGGAAAGTACCCGTACAGATAATTTGCTTTATTTTTTTCTGTAATAAAAAATTACTTGAAATTTCAAAATCAATAAAAGTTATTGTGGTCTACATTATACTTCTCTTATCCTCCTACACCATTGCGTTTGAACTCATATTTTTTTAGAAAAGGGGGAAAATCTACCAACCTTTTAAAGATAAATTATACAGGGTGGCCATAATTAAACTGAGAGTGCTCACAGTGTTCTACAGCGCGATCCATTTGCGAGAATGACGCCACATTTTGTAGGAATGTTAAACAAGATAGGAGACAAAGGATTCCGCGAGAAAAAAAATTAGTCTCAAAAGTCACCGCTAGGAGAATATGTGGCGCTGTGTAATAGAAAATAGTGTTAACAAATGCAAATCATTACGGAAATACATTTATTCTGCACATTCAAATCATGTTCGATGTGGCTGCCGTGTTTGTGGACCACATATTGCATTCTTGGCACAGTATTCACTACAGTAGAAAGTAACATGTCTGCAGGAATCTCCCGTAAAGTCTGTGATATATTATCCCTCAACTTAGCCAGGTACTGGACTACTCCTTGATACATCTTGGTCTTAAGGTAACCCCTTAAAATTTGACCAGTAACGCACGCTCGACTAAAGAAGGAGACATTGCACATAAACTTCCAATCCGATTGTTTCGAAAAGTAACGCATTGCCTTTTAAAGCCCTAACAGCTGGCACTGTGCCAATAGATGTAACATGAAATTTAAATAGAGAACTTCTTTTGATAGACGTTCTCTGTAAGTGAAATTGCAGATAAAGAGACTTTATCGGTGTTTATGTAAATTTTTCGCTTTTTTTAAAGTGTTGCCATATTGTATTTGAACTAAATCAGCAAATAGGCAAAATAAAAGATAATTTTATTTCCGCATTGATTTGCATTTGTTATCACACTATTGTCTATTACACGGCGCCACATATTCCCCTAGAGATGACTTTTGGAACTAATTTTATTTTCGTGGAATTCTTTGTCCCCTGTCTTGTTTAATCTTCCTACAAAATGTGGCGTCATTCTCGCAAATAGATCACGCTACAGAATACTGTGAGCACTGTCAGTTTAATTATAACCATCCTGTAGTATATTATTGCTGTTGTTTGTAATGGCACTTCTCGACTTTCCATACAATTCGCGAAACTTTTATATATATTGTAATTATGATTGAGAATTGGTTCTGTGATCTTGCCATTCATTTGAAATACATGTATAGCAAATAAACATGCAAGTATGTAGATAGGACAATATTAACACTTATATAAAAATATAATTTATAAGTATTCTATTATAATAACAAGTATAATAGATTGTTCGCATATATTTCTTTACTTTTACATTAGTTACCTATAAAGCTGCTAACATCAAATTAATTAATACATCTAAAATTAAAAATATATAATTGCATTAAATTATGTATAGTAAACGAATGTAGCATATTCAAAAGACACAAAAAGCAATAAATTAAAAAATAAACATTAAAATGAAATCCGCAATGCATAATTCAATGCATCATGTCAGAACATCATTTCTTGAACGGCCAAGCACCACGTGCTCGTGCAAGTTGAAATTATATTTTTATTCATTTTAATCGTTTCATCGAATGAGCCACTTTAGTATTGCAAACGATCCAAAAAAAACTTTGTCTCGCATTTATTGTTTAAACAAATATCATATTTCCTATTTATTTAATTTTGTATAATCAAGTGTTCAAAATGACATTTTTCTAGGTTTTATTTGAGGTAGTAATTAATTTATTTTTTTAAATCAGAGCTTTTGTAAATGCTATGGCAAAGCGTTATTAAAAGCTGATTTTTTGAGATGCTCGTGCAGATAATAAAATTATTATTTTTCGCCTACGACTTAAAATCTTTATTTTTCACCAATGGATTTTTGTTGACGCCACAAAACATCATTCCTAAAACAACATCATGTTCTGATATGATAATAAGGCATCTAAAATTAAAAATAGATAATTGAATAATATTATGTATATTAAACGGATGTATATTAAACATTAGTATATTCACGAATCGCAAAAAGCAATAAATTAAATAAAATGTATACATTTTCTCAAATTTTGTAATATAAAAATTCAAACAAATTATCGATATTTACATTATGATAAAACTGTAAAGCGAAAATTTTTAAATTTATTATAAGAGATGTCTGATAATCCACAAAGTCAAAAGCCGCCAAAAAGACAAAATTCTCTCCTGAAATCTCTAACTTTTCACTCTACTGATTAATGATGCAACACCAACTGAACATATTTATCTCTGAACAAGCCTAATTAACATTCCGAGTCTACTTTATTCCATCATACTTTAAACTTATCTTCTGTGATCACTGAGCAAAAGTTTTTCAGGAAAAGCAGCGGCTTTATTAACGCGTTTCCTCCCATTATTTCGTAGGGAAAATGAAAGCGGCAACATCTTGGGCGATCTATTGTCTCGCATGAAGCGGTTCGCAAACAACCTGGAGTGCTTAGTCGAAAAGAGAACGGTTGATTACCTGGAGGAAAAAAAGGATAGCGGAAATTCTTTCGTGCCGGCTGTTGCCAAAATAAGTGAATGGAATTATTCCTTTCTCGCTTAGAAAGCTAATTCACATGGGCTTTACTAGAACCACACTTTGCCGTAATCTTTTAAAAGGCTAATTTTGGGATATATTTTAACTATGTTGGATGTTTTTATTTGAAAACGAAAACTTTTATGATAATTGGAAAGAAAAAAATCTTCAGATTTAGAATTTTTTAAAAAGGACTTATTTACTATTAAAGAAGGCTTTATAATAATTTAGACTTATTAATAAAGATAGTTTTATAATAATGTAGACATATTAAAAATGGTTTTATAATAATTTACTTATAAAAAATACAGTTATTGAAAAAGATCGTGAAATTTTAAGCATTTAATACCATTTTCTAATATTATCATGTCAGAAAACGATATTACTTTGGGAATGAACAAAAATCCGTAGGCGAAAAATTGAAATTTTACTATCTGCACGAGTATCTAAAAAATCAGCTTTTAATAACGCTCAGTCATGCACATTTACAAAAGCTCCGGTTTAAAAAAATAAGTCAATGACTACAACAAATAAAACCTTAAAAAATTGTCATTTTGAGCGTATGATTATATGGAATGAAATAAAAAGGAAATGGGATATTTTTTAAAACAATAAATGCCAGACAAAGCGTTTTGGATCGTTTGCAATACTAAAGTGACTCATTCAATGAAACGATTAAAATGAATAAAAATGTAATTTAACTCGCACGAGCACGTGGTGCTTGGCCGATCAAGAAATGATGTTCTGACATGATGCATTGAAAAATGCACAGCAGATTTCATTTTAATCTTTATTTAAAATATGCTCTTTTTTATGAAAAGAGAGAGAGAAACTATGTTTAGACATGTGTTGCCAAAATTAGTTAATGATACTACTCTTTTTCTAAAGTAGTATACTACGCGAAGAATAATATATTTTGATTTATGTTTATGTTAGAATAAACATGGACATTTTTTAAGAAAATACCAATAAAAAAATTTATTCTAAGACACTAAATATTTTTTATTATAAAATTTTAATGTGCAGTGAGTGAAATAGCTTAAATATGCATAAAAAATATTATATTCTGAATTATGAGCATTATTTATTACATTCCTAAGTATGCAATAAAAGCATAACATTTACTTTAACTTATACTTTGCTTCACTTAAAAGAAGTGACTTCTTTTCTTATTTATATTATTCGTGTTTCTGTGGTTCATTTATTTAATGGTTTCCAAAGATGAAATATTTTCTTTAAACTTCTTGAAGATTTCGGAATAATTCTGAATAATTCAAATCACTTAATAGTTCGAAGTAATGGCAACAGTTGAATAAGTTTCCACCAGATCTCAAAATGATTACGAAAATAGATACTTGCTGAATATGGATTTTTCCCCCAAACGATCCGACTTCTTCTTTTAAGAAATCTGTGGATGAAAATGTTCTCTAAAACTCTCTTCAAATCTGTTAAATTATTCATTTATAGATAAAATTCTTTTCATGGATTCGTTCGTGACAAATGACTAGAAAAGTCCAAATTTGGAAATTTGAAAAGATATATAAATTATTTATACCTTATTTGGTTTAATTGTTATTGATACGAAAGCAAATCAAAAAGTCTTTGCGTCTATTTTTTATTCGCCAAAAGAAGGTACATACAGATATTTACAAATATACGTAGTGCACTACGTACTTTACATTATTTCTCCACATAGTCATCACAACGGTTCAGACATTTGTCAAATCGCAGCACTAAATTAGAAATCCCCTTGTGGTAGAATTCTTTCGGCTGCCTGTGGAACCACCGTCGGACCGCGCCCTTGGCTTCTTCGTCACATGCGAATCTCTGTCCTGCCAGAAACTTCTTTAGTGGACCGAAAACGGGAAAATCACAAGGGTCAAAGTCTGGACTGTAAAGCGGGTGTTCCAGATTCTCCCAGTGAACGCTCATTCTGATGCAAGTCTTCACGACCTTTTTGAAACTCACTACATTACCATTGAACACTTCTCAAAGAGAGACCCTTTTCCCCGTACTGTGAATTCTATGAATTCTATGGGTGAATTCTATGGGCCCTGTGAATTGCTATGGACATTTGTCCCTTGCTCCCTAGAAAACGAATAACACTTCGCTGCTCATAAGCTTTGGACGTCAGAAGAGCAACCACCATCTTAAATGACTGATAGCAGCGCCACTCATCGGAGCAAAAGTCAGATACGGCTGGTACGGTTCATTGAACGCTCACTGCTGGGAATGCATACGTTCGCTTTGTATTCACAGCCGTGTTTTGGGTTAAAAAAAATAGGTCCAAAGACTTTTTGATTTGCCCTCGTATTTCTCTAAAGTTCTATTATTTTGTTTAAATTTCGGTATTATTTTTTGAAATTGGGAAAAGTGAGATAATGTTTTGGCTGAAGATTATGCATTATTATGAATTTTGTTTTTCGCCAAATTAAGTGGTTGAATCTTCTCTACCAATAATAACGATGAATTTTCTACCAGTTATCAGGTTGTTGCTGTGTGTGTGTGTGTGTGTGTGTGTGTGTGTGTGTGTGTGTGTGTGT
>JAOUZG010025097.1:0-17338 GCA_026289955.1 Argiope argentata | reverse complement strand
AATTAGGCGCTAAATACGCCAATGTAAGAAACTTGAATGAATTTCTATCTCTGCGAAATGGACTCTTCCTGCAGTAACCTGTTTCTATAAAGCCCGCCGTAAACATAGACGACTGTCGGGCAGAGATCACAGGCCGGTCTCGAAATTCTTGCACCTAACTCCCCCACTAGATTTGGTTCCCACTCCGCTAACACCCTAGATCTTACAATAGTAAATAACTTCCACTACCCCTATGACATTAAATCTATCCCTGAACTTAACTCAGATCACAACCCCATCTTACTAAATTTTTATTTCAAATACTCGCTTCCAATAAACTCCTCTAGATACAAGACTAACTGGAAAAATTTCAACTACCTTCTCAGCCAATCAGAAACTCCGCTTAGCCAAGAAAACTGCTCTACCAGCGAATTAGAAGCCTCCGTCAAGCATCTAGAAACTCAAAGCCAAAATGGAAGCATCAGCTCCCAGTATGACCAACCAAAAACATATAGACCCCAAAATGAGAACCCTCATAAGAGATAGAAACATCGCCAGGAAGATTTTTCAGAATACTAGAGACCCAGTTTTCAAGAGACTCATGAATAGATTAAATAGAGAAATCACTAAAATAGGCACACAACTCGATAATAATGAATTCGTCAACAAAATCGTAAACACCAACGCAGAAGACGGATCCATTTGGAAATTAGTTAAATCGCACAAAAATAAACAACACAAGATTCCGCCCTTAAATGGCCAAACTAGTATTGCAATTAACGATAATGACAAAGCAAACTGCCTGGCGGAAAGTCTTGAGAATCAATTTAAACCTAATGACACTCATGATCCCACAACAGAGCACCTTGTAAATAACACAGTCAAAAGCTTTCAAGACTCCCTCCCCCCCAATTTTAACGACTACACCTCCACTAATTTTAACGAACTAAAAGATTATATTAAAAATCTAAATATTAAAAAAGCATCTGGAATAGACAATATTAGTAGCCAGATGATTAAAAATTTACCTGATAATTATGTTAACTTTCTAGCCAATATTATTAATAATATGCTTAAATTAGGATTCTTTCCAAGTTCCTGGAAAACTGCTGCAGTAATCCCAATAATTAAACCTGGTAAGGATCCAACTGATCCCAGTAGCTATCGCCCCATCTCGCTTCTCCCCACTATCAGTAAAATCGCTGAACACGTAATATTAACTAGATTAAATCACCACCTTAATAAAAACACTATTTTAATCCCGGAACAGTTTGGTTTTCGTCATGCTCTCTCCACCACTCACCAACTGCTCAGGGTAACCGAATTCATCGAAGAAGGTTTTTCCAACAAACAATACACTGCAGCAGTTTTTCTCGATATCCAGAAAGCTTTTGACAGAGTTTGGCTCGAAGGCCTTATTTACAAATTAATAAATTACAATACACCCCCGCACCTAATCAAAATTTTAATTTCATACCTCAGCAACAGATCCTTCAGGATCAAACTGAACAATGTTTTTTCAGTTATCAAACCGATTCTAGCAGGTGTTCCTCAAGGATCTAAGCTGGGACCAGTTCTTTTTTCTATTTTTATAAATGACATACCGAAACAATTTAATACCCTACTATACATGTATGCTGATGATACTGCAATACTAGCGCGCAATAAAAATCCAAATTACATTACAATAGCTCTGAATAGACATATTAAATCTCTTGAGGACTGGTTCACCAAATGGAAAATCGTAATTAATGCCTCAAAAACTGAAGCCATTTATTTTAGTAGATATAAAGCTAAGAAATTCCGCCCCCTTCAAATTAAAAATCAAACTATCCCTTGGTCTGAGGAATGTAAATATTTAGGAGTCATTTTAGACAGTAAATTAACTTGGAAGCCCCACTTTAATGATCTAATCAACAAGTTTCGAGACCTAACTCGTAAATTATATCCCTTAATCTCTCGAGGCTCCAAAATGACTAGGAAAAATAAAATACTTATTTACACCGCCTATTTGCGTCCAGTAATTACTTATGCTTGCCCAGTGTGGGGTTATGCGCCTAAATCAAACCTAATCTTAGCTGAAAGACTGCAAACCAGATTTCTCCGAAACATCTGCAAAATGCAATGGTATATGCCAAGCAAAAACATGTACCTTGCATTAGATTATCCCCCACTGAAAAAATTTATTAAAAAACTTGCGGAAAATTTTTTTGTTGACCTAGAAAAAAGTAAAAACGAAGCCATCCTAAATATCCCCAGATACACGCCGAACCTTAAAATCAGAAGACCCAGAAATATCTTACTTTAACTTTACTTCATTACCAAATTATTCTAATTTAATTTTTTTTTCTTCTCATATCTAAAACTTAACTTCAAGATGATAAAGTTCCCTCCTTCAGTACTAAGTCTTAAGTTCCCACAAGGTGCATAACTCCACGCTCACCACTCCTAAATAGCCAATCAAAACCCGTCCTGACTCTCGCCACCTCACTCACCCCTACTCTCTAACAGCTACTATAAAAGTTCCTCCAGCATTTTTCCAGTCCACTTCCAAGATGACCACGGCAGTAAATGATCGCAACGAGGAAGCACTACAGCCATGACCGGGGATAAGCCCCTGCCGGGGCTAGGTGCCCCAAGAAATCAACCACCGTAGACGACTGTCGGGCAGAGATCTCCTTATGGACAGGCAGTACCATTTGGTTACCAAAGGCGACTAGAGTGAAAATAAAAATTTACTAATGTTTTGTTGTAGATCTATTTCCAGTTGGATTATCTCAGTGTAGTCACTTATGGAATACGTATTTGAGAATGTCACAGTTTAAATCAGTGACACCATCGGATTTACGTCTAAATTAAAAAGAATGATAGCAAATTTTACTATTGAAATCACCTGAAATATATGAGATAAGCATTGTCCTACTATTTTTAAATATAATTTAATATTTTTATTCAGCGAATTTGAACATAACTAATAGCAATTTAAAATTATGTTTCCACAGCTCACATAATGGTGCTAGTTCCTTAGTAGAAGAAATATTTCTTGTTATGCTACTAGATAACTGGGTTAATAATTATCACATAATTATTTATAACTTTGATCAAACTCAGATGCAATAATTTTTCAGATAAAACTCAGATAACTTTTCTTCCCTGTAACTCAGATACACTGTTTTCAATTTACTCATAATACAACATTTTTCAAATAAGTATAACATATTTTAATTTATTAATAAAAAAAAAGAATAAATTTATTATAATCGATGTAAATTTGTTTTGTTTTCATCATAAATATTTTCAATATTTATAGAATAAAGCTGATTCCATAATTAAATTTTATAATCATATATAATCACATACTAATAAACATTAACTTGTTGTTCCAAGTATTTTTAAGTAAATAAAGTGAATATTTTAATAATAATAAATGATTTTATGAGAAAAATGAAAACTACATTTGAACTTTTTGAGAGCAATTTCTGCATTATATAACGCATTTATACTCAGCATGCACAAGTGGCCCTAATATTCATAAAGTTAAGAAAAAGAGGTTTATTTTGTAATCAAAAAAATGTATATTTTACTTCTCAATAGCCATATTTAATTACATTCTATGCGAATAATTTATCTCATTTTTCTAGACACTAAATTATTATTAAAGTCACTAAAAAACTAAAGATTATTCATCAATTATTAAATTAAATAGTTATTGGTAATGCTTTTTACTATCTCCAACTGCATAACAATTCCTAATTATCTCAGAATTAGTAATTATTATTCCTTAATTACTAAATACTTAAAAATTATTTATTTACATATCATACAACAAAAATGCATCAGAAATAAGCTTCATTGATCTTTTTAAGATACAAATTAATAAAAATTAAATGCAAACAACTTTTAAAGTGATTATTTAAAGAATATTTTAGATTAATTTCAAGAATAGATTAATTTCAAGAATAAAATTGCATTAAATAAGTCAGTTTAATTCCATGACGACAGATGAAACAAAAAAAGAAGAAAACAGCAATTCTTAAAGAACTAGTTTTCAATACAAACTGAAAGTATCAGAAAATTAAATCCTATATTTTCTTGAGTCTATATTTAAAAAAAACTTTTTGATTCAATGAGCTTTAAAATAATCAATAAACTTACCTTAAATAATAGATTGCTAAAGTACAAAAATATTTCTGCCAAATGAATTAAATTGAAGCACTCATCCGAAATGGTTCAAAAATAAGAAATCATCTTTTGAAGTATTTTCATTGGCAACGAAAACTAGAACCAAATATATCTTAGATGCTCACATTATTAATGTTGTTCACAAATTTAATAATGAATAAAAAAATAATAAAGTTACTCTCATATCGCCATTACGAATACAGAAAATGTTAAAACAGAGCAGAAATTCTTCAAAGAAATTATAGATTTTTACCTGAAAAGATAGATGCAGTCAAAAATTAAATTTCAACAGCACGATAATATTTCAAATATTTGGAGTTGTAATCGATGGATACGTTTTCAATCTGTAAAATAATGCATCATTTTGAAGGAGTACAGCTTTCAAAAGAATTTAGTTGTTGAGATAATCGATTAGTTCTTTCTGGTGATTCACGTCATTTGATGAATGCTTGGCCACTTTTTGAATAATACGACAGCTATGTAGATGGAACATGAAAGTCTTCAATTCTTTTAAATATGGGGGGAAATGTAAGAATAAAAGATTAAGAAAAAATAATAAATTTCTAAACAGCATTTAGTAAAGAAAAGTGCTCAATATTTAAATTGGAACTTTAAAAGAATGTTAAAAATGTAGATATATTTATTTTTTAATTATAAAAGAGAAAAGCTATTATTCTTTATTTTTCCTCCTATAGAAAATGGCAAAAAATATTCAAAATACTTTTAATCTTAAAATAATTGCATTCTTTGCCCTATTAATTTCCGTGAAATAAATAAATATACAATTCGTATGTGATAAATAATTAATTAGCCAACGTGAAAAAATAAAAAATCGTTTGCTGCAATTTATATATTTACTTATAAATTTTGCAGTTATTACACTATAACTTCAGAAAATATAACAGCACAAAATTGATTTTTGCATCAAATTAAAGCTAGAAAAAGTAGCTTTCCAATGATAACAAAGTTTTGACCTATAAATTAAAACTCTATTTTTAATGAATTTTTAAACATTTAATTTAATCGTATTTTTTCAACAATTTATTTCGCATAAAATAAAAAGTAAAATTTTATCTTCACGGGGATCTCAAAAAAAATCAGCTTTTAATAAAATGTTGCCATCACATTTTCAGAAGTTCTGATTTTAAAAAAAAGTTAATTACTACCAAAAATAAAATAGAAAAATATAATTTAATTATTTAATTATTAAAATAAATATTATAATTATTAGCAATATAATTATAAATAAATAAATAATATAATTATTAAATATAATTATTAAAATATAATTTAATAATTCCTTGAGACACTATAAATTATCAAAAAATTCTAAAGTTTCAATTTCTGTATTGAACATAAAACTTCAATGTCGGTCTACTCTGCTTTCAGTTCTTAGTTTTATTTAAAGACATGCTTGGATTGAGTAAAGAGCTCTTTATGTGAATTGAAGTTTCATCATTGTCGTTTTAATTTAAAATTGGATTTTACGTGCACTGATAGAAAATCAGAGAGAGATGCGGAGTTCAAAGATCAGGACTGTTTAAGGCTTACATAATAGTATAAGTGAATTATATGACTATTGAAATTTGAAGCTTAAAATTATTTTACTGAAAAACTTATTACGATAGCAAGTTATACATAAAAAAATTTATTGAACCCTTTAGTCGGCATTAATATCGGCGAACCAGCTGGTCGCTAAAGGCGGCTAGTATAATACATAAAACTCAATCTCTGTGACATAAAAGGTGAAATTAAGTAAAATAACTAAATTCAAGATAATTAATGAGATAATTTGCATAATACAAATGCAATTATTTTACGTCCACTTTTCTTTTTCATGTTAAGAGTATTTAATTATTTTTAGAACAACTATTTCTTAAGAGCTGTGAATTTATCTTTCCGCAAACTAAGTATCAAATATTATTTTTATTGAAGAAGATCTCGTCAAATATTTGACATCGGACTGCATATTTTTAAAAAGATATGCTAGTTATGTAGGTTTAACTTGAAAGGCTCAAATTGTGTTTAGTATTAGGGAAAAGAAAATAAAGGAATGAAAAACATAAATTGTTGGTATTCTTTAAATAAAGAAAAGTGTTGAAAATTTAAATTAGAATCATTAGTGTTAAAATATATATTTGTCTCCTTTTTTTAATCATAAAACTGATAATATTTTTTTCATTTCACTGTATAAAAAAGGACACAAAATATTCAATAAAATATTCAAAAGTTACTTTAAATCTTATAATAATTGCATTTATCACCCTATAAGTTTAAGTGAAATAAATAAATATGTAATTCGCATGAATTAAGTAAATAATGTAGATGACATGAACAAATAAAAAAAATCGTTTGCTGTTACTCAAATAATGTATAAAATTTATTTATAATGACATAATCACTGAAGTGAAGTAAACTATCAAATTAAACAAATCATTTATATAATCATTTGCATCAATTGATTGAAAATAAAATAGCGAATTTCTATGTTTATCTATTTATTTATATCTTTCCACCAATTATAATTCATTATTTATTGTTTATAATTTATATATTGCTTTTTTTATGTTTTTGAAGAATTATTTCTTAGTTCTTTTATTTATTTCTTAGTTTAACTTTTCATAAGCTGTGTATTAGAAATTAAATAATATTAAAGAAGACATAATAAAACATCTAACATCAAACCGATCCATTTTTTTAATATATTACATTCAGAATATTATATTTATCTTTACAGATTCCAAAATGAAATAAATACTGCGAATTTCGCAAATATTTCCTGAAAGTAATCATTTCCGTCGGAAAAATTTGCATTTTGAAATAGAAAATAAGCAATTAGTTGCTTATTTTAATCTATCCTAATTCTTTTTTATGCTTCAATTAGGCAACAATATTTTTAATTGGAAGGGAAAAAAATTAAAAAAATTTTGAATTTCCTAATTGGAAGAGATTCAAAGATAAAAAGAAAACCGAAAGTAAAATTAAAAATCAGTAATTATTCGACTGGTTCCAGAATTCATCGTGAAAATCGTTTAAATGTTTTTAGGCAGAATTAAAGCGTATTATTGGAGCGAGAATTACTTCTAAAAAGATTTTGTCGGTGATCCTATTTATTCTTTTTATCTCTTGTTATTCTTTTTAGTTCTTTATTATTAAAATAGTATTTTAATTTTTGTTATTGAGTTATTTTCATACTGAGTTGATCTTTTAGTCGTAGATTATAATAACTATCATTGATTAAATATAATAATTAAAAAATATTACTAACGTAAATTAAGTTATTTTAGAAAATAATCTTCTATTTCAAAATAAATAATATTTAATAAATTGAAATAAATAGTTGCATTTCTTTATTATATACCAAAGTCATATAATTATTATTATTACATTTTCATGAACAATGCATAAAAAAGAAAAGGCTCGTCAAAGAAATTCGACTTTGCTATGGTAATTTGAATACGATTGTGTGTGTGTGTGTGTGTGTGTGTGTGTGTGTGTGTGTGTGTGTGTGTGTGTGTGTGTGTGTGTGTGTGTGTGTGTGTGTGTGTGCGTGTGCGCGTGTGTGCGTGTGTGTGTGTGTTAAAGCTCTATAAGCCATTCTATTTTATATAGAATTAAAAGATTCAGCAGGATTATGATTGAGGAAGGAAATGTGTACCCGGATGGATCTTTCAAAAATTTTAACTAATTAAAAGTTAAATGAAATTTTAGCATTTTTTCGCAATAACTTCCGAAAATATTAAATCATTTCAAAAATAATACTTACTTTGATAGCATTTTTTGCCGAATAATATTATTTTCTATTAGGTTTAATTCAAAGGGTATTGAAGAGAAACTGAAAAAGTTTTCATTAATACCAGTAACATTTCAAGTTGATTTTTTTTCGATGATGAAAATATGGTTTCAGTTTCTTTTTTTCTTCTTTTTTTTCTGTTCCATGGTGAATGGATTTGGCATATCCAACTCCAATGTCCAATCTCCCCTATTTACTTTAAAAAAAAACCTTTTAATAAGTAGTAAGCTTCTTTATTAAAGAATCAACAATAACTAAAAAGGTACGTCAACAAAGGATATGACTGAAGACGGTCAACGTGAAAATATCAATGACTGTATCATGACCAGATAGGTTGATTATATGATAGAAGCAACAGAAGTTGGATCCAGGGACCACTGTGACAACTGCACACTCATAAACTACAAGAAGCAGAACTTAGTTTAGTGATATTAGCGTCCCTTTCAAAGCAATACTCGAACTATTTTGGTACGAACCTCGTTATTTTGAACCGCTGTTAGATAACGAGGACAACACCAGAGCTGGCACTTCCTTCTCCAAGTTTCCATATTACACCAGGGAGAAGACGCTTGGCCCGACGGATATAACGAGCATCAGATTCACTTCGCTCTTCTGCGTAAATCTTGGCCCGAATCTGAAAACCTCTGATTCCGAAACCTTATCTCTAGGCCTCTACCAGAAAAAATACAATAAAGATTAAAATGAAATCTGCTATGCATATTTCATTGTATCATGTCGGAACACAATTTCTTGAACGGCCAAGTACCGCGTGCTCGTGCGAGTTAAATTATATATTTATTCATTTTAATCGTTTCATTGAATGAGTTAATTTAGTATTATTGCAAACGATCATAAAAAACTCTGTCCCGTGTTTATTGTTTTAAAAAAAATATCACATTTCCTCTTTAATTTATTTCGCATAATCGCGTTCACAATATTACATTTTTTTCGGTTTTATTTGCTGTAGTCATTAACTTATTTTTTTTTAAATCAGAGCTCTTGTAAATGCGGTGGCAACACGTTATTAAAAGAGGGGGTTTTTTAAGGTGTTTTTGCAGATAATCACATTTCAATTTTTCGCCTACGGATTTTTGTTGTCGTCACAAACTTCATTCCCAAAATAACATCATGTTCTGACGTGATAAAAAAGTTAGATCTAACAAACAATTGGAAACTGGATTTGAAGGTGCAGAAATTCTGAAGTCAAAAGGGTTATTCTACCGGCCGAACTGAGCTGTTGGTTCCCTATTAGCTGAGTTGGACTATATTTTATTCTTTCCACTGAATACAGTTTCTCACGGCCTCTATACTATTTTAAGTAGATTTCAGATTAAATATGCTTTTAATAAGAAATTTATTTATTTATTTTTGGTTATATCAATTTAGATATAACTTCAGAAATCATCAATGACGAAAATTCATTGATATGTCAATTTGCAATCACTGGTTGTTTTTCCTGTAATATATTAGATGCAGAAAAATGAAAATAGAAAATTAGAGTAATGTGTAACACAGTCAGCAGACATGCGTAAGAATTTCTAAAACTATACGATTTAAAGGAATGTTAAAATTAAATGTTTAAAAATTATTTTACAGAGGTTGCTATTATTGTCAAGTTAATCAAAATACTTGACCTTAATAAATGATGTTTTTATCCATGCAAACTTGAATGTTTCCAGGCTAGACTAGTAATATATTTTTTTTAAAAAATTGACTAAAATGGCACCCAATATGAGGGATAAAGTTTTAAATGGGAAAATATGCTCTACATATTTTCAATTGAACCAAAGTGGTCCATTAATAGACTATGGAGCATTATAAATTCGTGATTTGATGGATCAGAATATTAAACGTGCAATTATCGAATTACTATGGGTCAAAACTTCTTATTTTAGTAGAGTATGGTATAATACTAAAGATAAAAAAAATTATAAAGTTCTTATTTGAGTACATTATTGCATGTATTACAGATAAAAGGATATAAATTCCCTATTTTGAGCAGAGTATGGTATAATATCAAAGGTAAAAACTGTAAATTTCTTATTTGAGTAAAGTTTGGTATGATAGTACAAGTGAAAGTCTAACAATTTCCTATATGAGTACAGAATGATATGGTACAACAAGTAATAGGTTATAAATTTTCTATTTCAGTACAATGTGGTATGGCACCACAGGTAACATGTTATAAATTTCCTATTTCAGTACAGTATGGTACGTAGTACAGGTAAAAAGTTATAATTTTCATATTGGCATACATTACGGTACGATACTACAGACAAAAGATTATAAATTTCCAATATGACCACAGTATGACATCGTGCTATAGGTAAAAGGTTATAAATTTACCACAAGAAAAGGGCTATAAATTTCCTATTTGAGTACAGTAATGTATAGCACCACAGGAAAAAGTCTATAAATTCAGTATTTGAGTTCAATATGGTGACGTACATCTAATAAAAGGATATAAATTTCCTGTATGAGTTCAATATAATATTATGGTATATCCAGTATGGTGTTATACCACGGTAAAAGACTGTAAAAACATTGAGTATAGTATGATGTGGTACAACAAGTAAAAGACTGTAAAATACTTATTTGAGCACAGTATAATAAGGTACCACAAGTAAAAGACTGTAAAACCCTGATTTGAGTATAGTATGATATGGTACCACAAGTAAAAGACTGTTAAGGCCTTATTTGAGTACCTCATGATGTGGTACAACAAGTAAAAGACTGTAAAACCCTGATTTGAGTACAGTATGATATGGTACCATAGGTGAAAGATTATAAATTTTTATCACATGGAATTATCCAATCATGTTTAAAACAGTTTAAACCGAAACTTCTTTGCTATTAAAAGTGCAAATGACAGCCTGGTTCTTTCTTCATAGTTAGATATCTCCCTTTAATTGCTTATTCAGATTAGTACTAACTAATATGTTTTTGGGAACATCAAATTAGAATTAAAATTGTTGTTTTACTAAGAAAATTATATTAATTAAACTAAAGCAATTAATGTCATTAATAAAAACTAAAATTTTAAAATATCTAGAAATTGTGTGGGATTATTCAATTTTCCTTTAAATGTTTTTACTGTCATTGTAACTTAAAAATATCATTACTGCAATTCAACTTAGAATAATTTTTTATTAAATTTTAACAAAAAAAAAATTAATAATGTAAATAATTTACCTAATTATTTTAGCTTTATTAAAATATATCCATTAGGATGCATAAAATAATCCGATTACTCTAATTATAATCTGCCACCAAACAATAATTGGGGCTTTAAGTAATGCATTCAACTTCTCAGATAAATGATAAGCTGTTTTATTATCTTTAAAAAGGTAAAAATAAAATAAATATTAATAAGGATTAAATTTTTGAAAGCAACAGTGATTGTATAGAATCATTTAATTTTCTGTTACATTATTTTATAGCCAATATAACATATGAATGTCATTATAGCGATACAATATATAGATACCTTTTTAAATAAATTTGTAATAAAGAAAATATATAGATCTTTTTAGAAACACAGAATTATTAAATAAAAAGTTAATTTATAATATTCTCCAGCTTTACTAAAATACTCGTACATCCATTAGGATATACAAAATAATCCGATTACCCTAACTGTAATCTTTCAACAAACAGTATTTGTGGCTTTAAGAATAGATTCAAATTAGCAGATTAGTGATAAGCTGCTTCTATAACATTCTTTCCAAAAGAAAGAATAAAATTCGTCTTTATTAGTACCATAACATAAAGTTTATTTGAATGAATAATAATTAGAATCAGGTTTCTAAAAGGCCAATTAATTTACCAGAAAATGATACCTATGTCTTAAGAATGTCTATTTAATAAGCTTTTTAACATTTTGGAAACAAAAATTGATAAACTTGTAAGAAATTGGAGCTAAACATTTTATTATCATGTCAGAAATGATGTTATTTAGGTAATGAACGTCAACAAAAATCCGTAGCCGAAAAATAAGAAAAACCGTAAGCGAAAAATTTAAATTTTATTATCTGCACAAGAATCTCAAATGATCAGCTTTTAATAACGTGTTGCCATCACCTTTATAGAAACTCTGATTTAAAAAATAAGTTATTTTCCACAGCAAATAAAACCTAGAAAAATGTCATTTTGATCACATAATTACATGAAATGAAATAAATAGGAAATGTGATATTTTTTAAAACAATAAATGCGAGGCAACGTTTTTTTTAATCGTTTGCAATTCTAAAATGACTCCTTTAATGAAACGATTAAACTGAATAAAAATATAATTTTACTTGCACGAGCACGTGGTGCTTGGTCGTTCAAGAAATGATATTCTAACATGATACATTGAAATATGCAAAGCAGATTTCATTTTAATCTTTTATTTACTATTAAACTCGTTTGCTAGTATATAGTTGTTTATCTGATTTGTAATCTTTATAGATTCACTTCCTTAGATGAAACAATTAGAGATTTCGGTGAAATCCTAGTATACGGTACCTCTTGATTTGGCGACATTATACTGAAAAGCCGGGATGACATTTCTGCCACCAACGCTCGTTGGCTGGTTGCCTAAGCTAAGGTTCCTGTTGAGTTAAAAAAAAAATTGGCGGCATTCATAAATGCGTCATTTTAGCCTTGGCGACATTTTTCAAAAAGGGTGCCGAAAGGGTACCGTATACTAGAATTTAACCGAGATTTCTTTTTTTTAAAGTTTTTGCGATGTTCAAACATAGTTTGATGAAAACTGAAATTGAATCCCATTTTCTATTTGCAATTTGTATTAGATTCAAATGATCGATTGAATCAGGTTGTGTATTAAGAAATAAATGTTAAGATTTTACTATAGAGGCAATGATTCTCAAACATCTTTTTTGTAGGTAAACTGAAGATCATTAATTAAGCGGTAGTAATTTTTGCTTTCCCGTATACATATCATAGAGAAAGTATATTAATCGTCAAAAAAAATTGAACTTGAAATTTGAGGAATCTACAAGTTCTGGATCTCTGAGTTCGCCAAATTTGCTTTTGTACAACAAAAATACACCACATTTGCTTTTGTACTACAAAAACACACCAAATTTGCTTTTGTAGTACAAAAATAGCTTTGCAATAATTTTATTTCAGTTGATTGTGTAAATGTATCTTAAAAAAATAAATAGGATTTTTGAACACTGTTAATTGCATTCCAAGGATTAATCGCCAAATGATTCGCCAAGGCAGACGCTATAGTTTTAATAAAAATGCTGAATTCACGTCAAAATTTAATAAATCGTAACTGCTGTAAGCCAATGCTATGCAAAGTGTTCTTTTGAATAATAAGTTTATCAGAATGTACGCGAGAAAGTTTTAGGAAGATCATTCCTAAGAGTTATAAGAAAAATTGGTAGAATTTTTGTATTATAAAAATATTGATATGAAATATAAATCTATCGAATAGTTATAAAAAAGCAGCAAAATCCTGCAAATGTACAGAAAATACAGGATTCAAATTATTAAATTAATATTTGGTCTAACTTCTTAATAATCATATTTATTTCACTGAATATTTATTTTACTAGAAAGAACTATAAAAATTAATTTGCAAAATATCAATTTTTTAGATTCTAAAATATTCTTGTAGATGTATTATGAAATATTCTAAAGATTAGAAAGTGGAAAGTAAAAAAGTTTTTACTTTGATCAACTAATTAGTCTAGTAAAAAAGTAGAGATAATATAATAATATATGAGAAAATAAAAACAACTTGGGTTTCATTTATACATTAAGGAACATTAAATGATTGAAGAAACTGTCAGAGCAGCGAGCTTGTCCATAGGCAAGTGCCATTAGAACCAACCAACCAACCAGAAACTGTCAGACGATATTTTGTTTCAAAGCTAACAGTCACGTTTAATCATTATCTAATTTTAAACAAATAATAAATTTAATTAAAAACGATTACGATATTAGTTTTATATAATCGCAGACGATAAAATAAATTATGTTTTTTAAATGAAAATAGTTACAGGCTGCCATTTTTTCTATAAACTGAAAGATGCAAAAACCGTTACTCATTATATGCAACGTTAGCTATTTATATAATTAAAAAATTATATTATATTATTGCAATATTTAGAATTAGAATTCCGAAATTATTTCTTTTTATAGATAAAAATCATTCACATTGGATTCTTTCTTGTAATTAAGTGTCAGAAAAACATTCTCAGACTACATCTAATTAAAAATAGTTGATATGAAAAAGATAATAGATATATTTAGCTGCTTTATTAACTATACTTCATTGTTTTTTAAGCTTTCAAAAACCATATTGAACTGTTTTTATACTCATTTTTAAATTTAAATCTATGGAACTTAATTTTATTGATTTCTTAAAGGTATTTTATAAATAAAAATCATGAGAAGAAAAATTTTAATCAAATTTATGACAAAAAGTAAAGTTGTATTAAAAATAAGAAATCTTTCAGTATTCGAGTTTTCCTTTCTTACCCAGCTCAGTTGAGAAAAATATTTGTGAGAATGAAATATTGATGCATAAATAAGCCATATAGAGTCTATATTTCATTTTATAATAAATGAAACAAATTCTTTAAGCAAAATCAAATTTTATATTCTTTCTGTAAACTAAAATACTTAATAAATTAATAGAAAATATCTCCGCCTTCTTATATAAGATCATTCCTATTTTCTGAATTTTTAAATTAGCTTTTCCTCAAAATATGCATTTTAAATCTGTATTTCCAGAAATAATCGAATATGTAAGATTTGAAGCTCCAAGAAAACATAAGTATTATATGAACCATTGTGATGATATGTAAAATTTGGAACCGTTCGAACGACTGAAATCATAAACTTTTAATTTCATATTTCGAAACTAATTATCTCAAAATTCATAAACAAAAGAAATATCTATACATTTTAAATGATTGGTTTGTTTTTACATCTGATTATATTCATTTCCTGATTATTATTTTTATTTATTTATTTTTATAGAAAAACATTTATTAATGCATGTCGATGGAAAAAACATGTATTAATAAGATTTTTGACATCTACCAAAATATCACAAAAGCACGTATTGAGTGTAATTTAAAAAGAATAATTTTTTATGTATTTGTGTATATTCTCTAAATGTCTTTTCAATAACGGAAAATTTATAGTACGGTTTAAAAATCAGAGTTTATTTATTAAAGGGTTTATAAATATTTAAGAATATTAGAGATATGAATTATATACCGTTAATTATGAATTCATATTGTTCTAAACCAGTAAATTTTCTTAAATTATAAAATAATTATGAGGACCAATTTTAAAAAGTGTACATTTTCTTATTATCATATCAGAACATGATGTTGTTTTGGGGCTGAGATTTTTGGCAGGACGCAGGCGAAAACAAAAAAATTTATTATCTGCACGAGCATCTCAAAAAAATCAGTTTTTAATAACGCGTTGGCATTGCATTTACAAAAGCTCTGATTAAAAAAATAACTTAATACCTACAGCAAATAAAACCTAGAAAAATGTCATTTTCAGCATGTGATTATATGAAATGAAATAAAGAGAAAATGTGGTATTTCTTTAAACAATAGATGCGAGACAAAGTCTTTTGGATCGTTTGCAATACTAAAGTGACTCATTCAATGAAACGATTAAAATGAATAAAAATATTATTTAACTTCCACGAACACGTGGTGCTTGGCTGTTCAAGAAATTTTGTTCTGACATGATGCATTGAAATATGCATAGCAGATTTCATTTTAATCTTTTATTTGTTTCTATCATTTGAGAACATGATGTTGTTTTGGTTTGAGGTTTTTAAAGCCTCAAAACTGACACTGTATCGCCTTTGAAGCATCAGTTTTTGTTATTTTATATAAATTAAATTAAATATCTTTCCCCATTCTATTTTTTGATAAATTTTCAAAACCTGGCTGAAAACCTGGAATTTTATAAATAATGAATTATTGTAAATATTAAATCATAGAATTATTGAAAATCTATTTTTCAAAAAGTGTGTTTTTATATAATATCTAGTAAAAATCAATTGGAAAGAATCCAGATAATCACCGGATCACTTCCTCTTCTATCCTGGCCAATACTATTCAAGCAGATCCAATAGGTCTTCAGACCACTTTAAGAGCTCGATGAAGACGCCGAAATATTGAATGTCAGGCCCTCTGCAACTAACCATTACCCGGGATAAACCCCTGCTAATGCCCCGTCAACCCAACTCACATTCTTATCCAATTCGTATTCGTATACCAAAAAACATGTTATTTAGTTATAAGTTTTGGAAACATCTGAGGTAATTTTTCTTATATAACGCAAACGATTATTTAAATAAAAGATTAAAAAGAGATTAAAATGAAATCTGCTCTGCATATTTCAATGCAGCATGTCAGAACATCATCTCTTGAACGACCAAGCACCACCTGCTCGTGCGAGTTGAATTATATTTTTATTCATTTTCATTGTTTCATTGAATGACTCACTTTAGTATTGCAAACGATCCCAAAATAAAACTTTGTCTCACATTGATTGTTTTTAAAAAATATCACATTTCCTCTTTATTTCATTTCATATAATCACGTGCTCAAAATGACATTTTTCAAGGTTTTATTTGCTGTAGTCATTAACTTTTTTTTAAATCAGAACTTTTGTTAATGTGATGGAAATGCGTTATTAAAAGCTGATTTGGTTTTGTTTTGTTTTGCTCGTGCAGACAATAAAATTTCAATTTTTCGCTTACGGAATTTTGTTGAAGCCGAAACATCATGTTCTGACCTGATAAAAATTATCTTTTGAAAAAAGTTCCGTTCTGTATAACCATAATTAGGCAAAGATAAATAATGCTAGAAATCTCAGGTTACAGGTTTATTTGATAAACGTAATTTACAATATTCCAAAGATTTTCTGTTCTTAATTATTATCTGAATATATTTCACGATTTCTGTGAATTCGTTGGTGAAATTGAATAACAAAACTTCAGAAGGAAAAAAAATTATCAAGAGGAAAATTCATGCCTTGAATAATCAAAAGGAACACTACAAAATACAAACATAAGTTAATACATGTATTATCTTTTATCTAGAGAGTAAAGACTGCCTTTAATTTAATGAATGGAAATTAAAAGCGAATAAAAGATGCACTTGCAAATAACATAGGCATCTGCTTGCTTTTAATTTAATTTTAGCATTCTTGCTAAAGAAATTAAATTAGAGAATTAATTAAGCATAGCTTGAAAGTAATGTTCTCATGAAATATCAGTAATTAGTTATTCTCGATCCAGAATTTTCGATTGTTGTATGCCAATACATTTACTAATTAAATTATTTAATAGAAATGAGGCAAATTATCGCTCCTTTTATGCTTTTTACT